>JAHZMV010006388.1:0-29762 GCA_027743765.1 Coecobrya sp. COE2
GTTAACACATTAGATCTTATGTGTTAACAGGGGTGTTAACACATAAGTTGGTTTTTATGTGTTAACAGGCCAAAAACCTGGTAAGTATAATCCTACCTTCTAGACGTTACCCGACACCAGAGTACTTGTTTCTTTCTTTAGAGATTGTTGAAACATGCCTCACTGTAGACATTAGACATAGCCCTTTGGAGGGAAATAACCAGGGAAATCCGGCACCGGGAATCGAACCCATTACCCTTTTTTTATACCGATTCGTATCCCTTAGCCATTAGAATGGGATATCGCCTAAGATATTTTCTCTATCTGAGGATAATCCCGTAAAAAAGTGGCAAACGATCCATCTGTTTACTTCGTCGACAGGGCAGATCCTCAATAAATTTTACTGTCAAAGTATGTAAATCGGATCGTAACATTTACTGGAAAAAAATAAAATATATATACTCTAAAGAAACATCAGTTGTTGTTGCAATGGTGGAGAAAATCAGGTAGTGTTTTCTGACTCTCTGGCATCTCTTTACTATTCAACTTTTTTCTTTCTACGCATCAATTATAAAGCGACAGGGAAAATGAGGGTTGGTTTTGTTTCCTTATCGCAAAGTTTACCAAAGATTCATTCACCAAAAAAAACAGTCCCCACCACCATGCCAAGCTAACAGAGAGTACAGGGAAAATTTACAGTGTTGCTGACATAGTGTAAGCAGACAAAAGACCGTCAATCTTTTCTTTGTCACCTACCTAATGCTTCTTTTCTAGAGATTTATCTGCTTTAAACGTTGTTCTTTGGTGGAAAAGTTGATTTGAAAGACAGCAAAGTGGCGTAGGAGATGATACGACGTGTATATCATAGGATATAGTTAGGTACCTTGTGTAGAGGGAAAGATACACCTACACATATACAAACACACGCACACATACAAAAAAGTCGCAAGTATACTGTGTTCATTTGTTGGTAGTGACGAGTATGCCTAAGTATAGCTATGAGATACGTAATAAAAATCGATGCCTGCTAAAAGAAAGAGAGTCTTTTAAGCCACCACACAGATAGATCATATTACGCCTTATAACGACATATATACAGATTGATATATTAAGGAGAGATCCGTTTAAGCAAGGAAAGTGTTCAATATACAAAACATATACACATTTTATATATTGACTGGCAGAGTGTGAGTAGGCCTTTTGCAGAGTCTCGTAACTTAAATGGCATAATATGCATCAGTAGTAGCAGTAGTAGTTGTTGTAGTGAAAGGTGCTTTCCCGTTTTAGCAACCCACCTATTAACTCTGCTAAGAGCTCTACTCCGCCACTCAATCAATGTGACAAGAGGAGTAAATTGGAAATGGAAGATTCACATTCAGTGATCAAGAGACTTAGCACAATGTTATGTGAACCTTTTCCAAAGTTTCTTTTTTTCATAACGTTTTTACGTTTTTATATATAAAGATTAAATACTACAAAATATATCATGCATTAAAGATGTGGAGGTGGTAAGTTGCTATACGTGGATGTATGCACGTGGAAAGCTTTTATCAATCCTTTTTTTCTGTATTTCATTCTCGGCGAGCAAAAATTGGAAAAGTATGACAGAGGATGTTTTTGTATTACATTCTCTCGCATAGCTGTGCCTTTTATGAACATGGCAGGAAGAAATGAAAGTCGAAAACAATCAAAAATTGATTGGAGGAATGAGAAACTTTGAAACTATGATTAAGTATATAATAAGCTGCAAGTTTTGAATGGAAATAGGCCTTAGAGAAAAGGGAAAGTGTTCACGCTCAAGATAAAATCCATGTTATGTATGTATTCACTTTTACAAGTATGCGTATAAACGCTTATAAAAGAAGCCGTTGATAAATTCCGATGACAATGAAAGCCACTCAGACAGTAAAAGATCATATCTGGAGAATAACGGGAAAGAAAATGAAATTCTCGCTTAACTCTCGTGTTCGGGCAATTTCTCAAGGTAACTTTTCTAAATCCCTGCTGGTCAAAAGAAAAGTGGACAAATTCAATATGCGGAGTTATTTACTTCATTTTCAACTAGTGTTACGGGGAGCCAAAATCTCAGTTTTGCATTTATGCTACACTACTTATTCATCGCATGTCATTGTTATAAAAGGATGCCATACAGACAGAAAACGCATGATTTATGAGGTCGGTAAATAACTCTGACTATATCCGCAATGACAGCCAGCAATCCTTTATTGAATCATATTAATAAAAGTGAATGCAAATTTAAATGGAGTTTTTATGTACATGTCATACATACAAAATCATATTTTGATTCCGAAAACATTCGGTTTATTGAGAATATGGATACTGAGAACAATGATTTCGGCGAATTACCTGGAGACCGATAACATCTTTATAAGAACGAATTCCCCTCTTTGAGCACAGTCTGTGGAAATATTATCGCTAGAGAAAACATTCCGGATGCCATTTAACCGCGCAGTGAACTCTTGTATGTCCTCCTGAGGTGTAACATCTGGCACCAGAATATGTGATGGCTTTAAAGTTGTAATATGATTATTACTCAATCATATTACTATAATATTTTGTGTTTCCTACATAAATGTTGTGTGTAGCAGATTGTCGACAGTTTTCAGTCTTGTATCAATTTCCCCCAATTTTCAAGTGTCACCTAAAATGACCGTGTTATAGCCAGCTTGGCAGAGATTTTATAAACAAATGCAACATTTTTAAAGGTCCGTTCGTGTTATCGTGTCTATTAATCTTGATTTGCGCTCATTTTATTTCTCTGGCGTTTGCTAAAATGAAGATAAGTATCGTTCATGATGAAAAACTGCACAGATATGAAAACTCATTGTGTTAAACTATTTAATGGCCCTGTCCCTAATGTAAATATTTTCTGACTTTCAGGAATGACATTTTTTATCTGATAGGGATCGCAACGTGTCAGTGTAAAACATTGAACTGCAAATAAAGTCAAGGGAGGAAGGAATGTGTTGAAAAAAGTGAAAATTTGTGTAGCAATAAATTGAAAAGTCGCACCTTTCAGACGGGTGCATGCACTCTAAAATATTTCGCAGATAAAGGTATGCACGAAGGTATGTATCATGACCATCCATTCACCTTATTTTCTCGCTTTTCACTCTGAATATTTCCTCTCCTCTATAGGGACCGCTCCTAGCATATTAGGCCCCCTGTGTTATATCAGTAGTTTTGAATTTGAGAGTGAGTTGGGCTAAGTAAGCAGTACGTGATGCGGAAGGAGTAAAACAACTAAAATATACACGAGAAACATTGAATTTGAGATGGAAGGAAGCAATTCCAGTTGTACTGATATTCTTACAGCACTCTTGCGAAATTTGAAATTATATCCGTTCCAAAAGCTCTACTATTATGCAAACGTATCCATCCGCCTGCTCAACACACACAACCCAAGCTCTGCTTTTTAAAAAGTTATAAATGTCTTGGCTTCATGCAAGATTTCGGACTTTCAACGTCAACTTAAAATACACATTGAGACAGCAAGCGTGTATATTTCTTAGCGACGTCGGCAAAGGAAACTGACTGATGTTGTGTTCAGCCATGGATGGTGGTGCTTTTAGCAAAACAAGTTTAAAAGCAATCTGCATACTACACACGAGTCAAATAGTGAGAAAGAGAGACAAAGATGCATAATGATAAGTACCTATGCAGTTTCCTCACTCACACCATTATCATTATATAGAAAAACACTTTCTGCGAGTCAAACCTGTACTGTGAATAAAGCACATACTGTACGTGAAAATGCATACGTGTTACAAACCACTTATACTCTCATGTTTACAGATACCTACCTAGACTAGGTACGTGAACGTAGAGAGAAGAAAAACGCAGTGCACGAGCGAATTTTTCATTTGTTGGAAAAAGGTAATGTTTCACCTTTCACTCTTCTTTTTATCCTCTTTTACTGGCAAGCTCATAAGGTTGCATGTTTTGTAAACGCTAACGGTGACATGCATACATTACAAATCCACTTTCATTTTTATACCCGCCACCATGTTCATCTTAAAAACTAATTGAACCAGGGTACATTGTATTTGTGTGTTACTCGTCATAAGGAGAAGCACGCCCGTAAAAATTGTACGTACCTTCTCACAAAATTTTCTTGTTATTTTGTTGGCCAGGAGAAAAATGTACGAGGGCGGGGAGGACGACCGTGAGCTCACTCTCTGCTTCAGTATTGTGAAAAGCAGGGCACACAAGTGGGTTATGGGTTTTTGTTGTATGTATGGATGTGATTATCTTGTAGAATAGTAAAATAACCAAAGCTGGTTTCACGACGACGTTGACATGAGCTGGGATGAGATAAATACATACCGGATGCTCGTCTTATCTTATATTACATTTTCTCCTTCAATATGTCTTTTGTGATGATGTAAGTTCTCATCATGATGAGATTCAGGCCAACTTATTTTAGATTTAGATGCTTCCTTTGTGACTATGACAGATTATTATATTGAAATACATTTTCTCTCCACGTAGCTCTCTGTGATGTTGATGATGACGGAGAAACAGAAAAAGGATGGATCAATGATGATAGTACACCGTTTGTACTCGTGCAAGATCACTCCAAGTTTCCTTGCTACACTCACAATCAGTAATTGGTTACTCCTCGTCAGTACAAATACCTAAAGTGTACTTATCTATAACCATCTACTTTGGCATGCACGTATGAATGAGAGAAACGACTTTCTCTTCAACATTCAACAGTGTATGCCTTTTTGTAAGTCTTGTAATTTAGTATTCACCACAATATGGTGAGTGGTAATGCCCGTGTTGTAGTATAAATAGGTATATATTCTTTCTCATTTCAGTGCCAACGAGCGCATTCGTGAAATCAGTTAGCCCATTTCTTTAATTTATTCATCACTTGGCATGTATGTCAAAATGTTGCTGAGACGAAATGACAATTTTTATAATGCCAAATTATCATACAGAAATCAATTAGTATCACAGTGCAGTACAAATTGCGCTATAACATGTGTATAAGATATTATTGTTTGGCTATTATTCCAAACATATCCTTGTGATTGTCAACAATTGTTTCGTACTTCTTGCTATTGTGCACATTCCTATAAATAATTACGATTATTCAGTGCAAAAGGCTCAAGGAAAGTATAGTGTCCTGTGAGCAACATTTGGCTTCGCGGAGACAAAGAAAATAACTTAGCCATTAGGCCTACTCACATGAATAATTTATTTGAATTATGACGTATACCGGAGTGCCATGTATATTTCAACATACAAAATCTAATATCATTCTTCTAACCGCAAGATAAGCCGGGCAAACTGTCCACCATCGCAACAGTAACAACATACAGTATATTACAACAACTGATACATAGATATAATATTTATACATGGCGTGTGGAGTCTATTGACTATACAACGGTTCCGGTAGAGAAAAAAAAACTTTATTGACTGTTTCCGAAGCTATTGTAAACCTATAAACATTCATGTGGTTCATCGATCTGCGTCGGTAATTTGATTGACTCTTTATGAGTCAAATTGGTTTTCTCCTCCGTGCATGCTTCTTTCTTTCGCTAATGGATACACGTAGATAATATTAGTGTGCCGATGGACAGGCTGACGGACGCAGAGCAGGAGAGCAGGAGCATACACAAACTTGTCATTAAAAAGTAGTAGCGGTAGTGCTCCTTCTTTACAAAAACTCTGAGAGGCCATTTAATTAAGAATTGTTTTCATATTGGGAACGAATACCCATACAGCGATATATGTATTAATAGCGTGTGCAACATAAATGTGTATACGCGTGTGGTAGTCGGTATTTGATATAGGTAGCATCCTTTCTCCAACTAGCTCCAGCCTTATTTTCTCCGCTATCATTATGTCGAAATAATGGCTTTTCAGTATGCACCTTACTACATCGGTTAATAGTAATGACCCGCTTAATATTTTTATGGTCACGGAGTCAAGCAATTCTAAAGGAAGCAATGAACCTCTTAAAAATAAAATGATAATAAGTTATAATATGCAATGTAGGTAGTTATTATGGGAAGAAAACAAGGAATGAGAATTTCTGCATAAACATTCTTTCACCCAGTCTGTTCGAATTAACTTTTCCTTCTCGTAAAATCGACTCCATGAAGCAGGGCGAATATTTAGTCAATAGTCTGGACATAAAATTTTCGGTTAATTCATTAAAACTTTTTTTCACTTTTTACCCTTGTTTTTATTGTTGATGCGGTTTAACAAAAAACAAGTAGTGAATTGATGACAATGCTTGCTGAAAATGAATTAAATTAAGGCTGTTTTACTAGTTAAATTTTTTGACAGGTTTCATGAAAGCCTTTTTGATAAAAGTTTGAGTGAGAATATGGTGTACCGTTTATGAAATAATAATTGTAATAAAAATGTCGTAAGTTCTGCTGCATGGTTGTCGCATAGGGTAATATAAAAGTAAATATATAGGAACAAAGCTGAATACCGACACAGTTATTAGGCGGACACAAACAGTGAAACCCAAATTAAGCACCCGCTTCACTCATCAGCATCATCATCATCTTGTGCAAAGCCGCTGGTTGACCAAACGTGGCTGGGATACAATGTAGGTAGGTGCAGGCCCCATGCTCCCGTCAAAACCGGGACGGTCAATGCGTTAGACTAGTTGTACGATGTTCAACTTATTATTAATAAAAAACAGCACAAAAATGGTAAAAGTAATAAAGAAGTTGGTAAACATGTGGCACAGTAAATATTTGTATATATATATTTATGACCCATGTTACAAGCCGTGTATGCACATGAAATATGGTATGCATGTAGAAAAAGTGAAAGTGTCTGCGAGATGAAATATATCTTAAGGGCTCGTGTTATGCCACGCCAACAATGTCTGGGACGTCGTATTTTTTTGTAATTCCAAGCACGAAATATATACATTTGTCAGAGCGTGGTGTGTTGCAAGACTTGCGACGGCTTTCGCCTAAAATAATGTCTGCTCCTGCAGTAGCATGGGATATTATAGGATGCTGTAGGTGAACGATGATGATCATGGTATCGTGTATGTGGAATGAACAGTGTTATTCTTGTGTGACAAAGAACTGCAGTCAAGCTCATGTCTTACGTGTGTATAAAAAACACACTAAACCACTACTTTCATGATTCTACAGAGATGTCCCATTTCCTTTACCTACACGCAAGTATGTAGTGTTACAGAGGACGTACGCGAATTTCTCGGTATATTCCCCTCCCATGCTTAAAACAAACTAACTTGCAGAATTTTTTTTTGTTTGGAGACGCAACCATGGACTCTATCTTCACTAATTCTTGTGATTTATTATTACTTTCCGCAGTAATTTACTAGCGTAAAATGAACTCGGCTGCAATCATAAAATGGGGTAATACGATATCTTTGTCAAAGCGTGCCAAGTGAACAAAATGATTCCGTTATGTCCCATTTTCAACGTTTTCTCTGGTACAAGCCAACCTTTTTTGCAGAGTAGCAAGCAGTCACGATGTCCAAATCTGTGTCGATAAATGTGAAAATGAAGACATTTTAACGTGTTTCAACTGGCAAGTGACCTTTAGTGGAAGGTATTGCATTATATATATCATTACATTTCGCTTGTACAAATTCCCTCATAGGAAATCACATCAATCACGCATCAATTTAAGTTCATTGTGAGTGACTACACAGGAGAGTGGGCATACAAATGTGCGTACGTCTGTGCTCTGCTCTGCAATCTCACTTTCTGTTGACAGAATTACGAATATTGTGATTACTGAAACCAAAATGGATTCTCGTTCCCCTCTCTGTTTTCCAAAGAGTGTTCCGCTCCACTGATTCCATCACCATCACAGAAAAAAGTTGCTGAATAAATGTATGTACCTGCAGTGAGGAGGACAAATCATGATGCGGGAAATTATTATAGAATACGGAAGGAAACCTTTTCAGGTGTGCTAGTGTAAAGGAATCTTTTCCGTTGCCCTGCTGTTGTCCACCTATACCACCAGGTATAGAGGCAGAATACACCGGGATATGTCTCTACTCGATATACTTGGTAGATTATTGTGCTCTTGATCGAATGACGCACATGTGGTGCAAGTCTCTTTGGTAAATGAGGAAATTCAGATATGTTGAGCACGAAAAAGATACGCTTCTCTATTTTTTCATTTCTATTTCTCTCTTTCCGTCTTCTCTGTATAGATTTGAGTCTGGAGGGTTGACAAGTTCCTCTACACATTGAAGCAATGGTGCACAGGAAAAATCGAATAATATACCTATCTCCTTAAAATCGTAGGTTAGAGTGGTAATTTTTTGATGAAAGTGGATTTTGGTTGGGAATGCTTTTGAAAAAATAACTCAACACTGTCATGACTGCTGCTGCAGCTACACATCCGTAAAGTAATTCTTTAATGAAGGAATTGCGAACTGGTACGGCAATAATATGACGACATACTATTCATTACTGAACAGTACACATCTAAAGAAGCGAAGGAGAGAGGAAAATGTGTTCATCTTTACAACAGGAACGGCAGCAATGGAGTTGCTCTTGCAGAAATTTTCATTTCCGTAAAGCTAGAGCCTTCTTAAGAAAAGTTCAAATTATAGGTGTGGTACCTATGTCCCTCATTGGAAAAGAATTGTCCGTGGTTTTTTTTAAAAAGGCTTGTCTCTTAGAACACAACTTGGTAAGAGTGTTGGAATCCTGAGGATGCACTCCACACTCAGTACTTATAGTATTTCGGTACTGGAGGGAGCATGTGAACTACACCTACAATCCATTAGAAGCATCGGTGAAGGGAAACATACGCCGCAATGTATAATAAGTTGAAAAGAAAATTTTCTTTTGACTTACTTCCTTTCAAAACTGTTTACCTATCCACTTTTCAAACTAAAAGTTTCCTTTTTGACATTCCCATCTTACATTCCTCGTTCTTCGAAAAAAGCCAAAGTGGCGGAATCAGCATCCTTCCAAAGTACTAAACAAAAGTGGTAGCTGCAGAAATACTTCAAAGAGGCAGACAGGCAGGCAGCAGGGCTACTCTACAACAACTATTTCAAATACTACCACACATATACACTAAATATCATCACCAGAGAAGATAATGAAAGAAGAGAGAGAACACGGTTGACTTGGAGAGAGGAACTTGATGATAGCGTGTACATGCTTTCTTTCGCTTTCTCTGTCCTGTGTGGTGGCTCCTTTCTCCTGCATTGCGGGCCCTACACGATCCCAACGGATTAGTAGCCATTAAGCATTTTGAGACGGAAACTTTCTTCCATGATTACCATCATTAACACAGTTCTCTACAACCTCTAATCAAGCCGTCAACCACTTCCCTTAAAACACCCATTTATGCACACTAACATATGACCTTCTGCACAATCTGCTTATTGTGTGCCATGCCATATAACGTTGGAAAAACTTTAAAATGTAAAACTTTTCATGTAAAACTACTAACAATTCGGAAAGTTGAGATTTCCGTTGGGTGGCAAATGAAAAATCAGGATTAGCACCCATGCACAAATTGTTGAAGTGTCTTAAACAGGCTATAATAATCTTCAATAATGTATGACACTGACACATAAGAAATCGACTTTGTGTGGTTGGTACTCAATCGCGTGGTTTCTTCAGATCTTTCCTCTCCTAGCATTATAAATAGTATGAGCTTCAGGATATTTTCACACTTGAAAACCACATCTAATATAACATGTATATCAAAGTGAATATTTTTATTGTTGAATAGTATGTAATTTTATGAATAATACCCTATTTAAAATGTTAATATTCGACATTACTCAAAATAATATCACGTATGGGTTCCCCTGTTGATATTGGCGCATTTGAATATAAGACCGATTTTAGTAGTCTTACAAGTCATACAAATCCCATACTTCTATTTTATCCATGTAATTTGTCAAATGCAACACGAGGAAAATCACGTGCGAAAGAATCACCAAGTGTTCACTGATAAAATTGCTGTTACAAGGCCTCGCTACATTACAATTTCATCCGTTAAACATTCCCCACGCCATTCTGACAGGAGATAAGTTTCAGGTCATTTGTCAAGCAATCCAAAAGTTAATTATTTATTCCATGATCATACAAAGAATATTGAGAGTCTGGCTGATTGAGTAGTATACTGCCTGTCACCGTGGCTGGAAGCCGACATTTCTAACTTTATTCGAAGCAGAACACTATTTAGACAAACTCTGCGAGTTAATAAAAACGGGAATCATGTAACATTTAAAGAAAATCAATGCTGGAAAATAAATGGTGTGCTATGGTTACTGTGCTGAAATAAATTTATGCATCATCATCAAGATCCCAGCATTCTCCCAACCCAACAACCACAGCAACACACACAATAGAATGGATTATCATACAGATGGAAAAGGGAAGCAACCTTATTCAACAGCGTCAGCAAATTTCTAAAAATAAAACAGGCAAATATATGGAGCTACCACGCTACTATTTCCAATACATACATATAATCAAAACTGCAATAGAGTTAGACAACATGTCACAATCTGAAAATTTACTGAATCCCAGGTGATTGGCTGTAAAAGGGAATAGAAAATTAAGTATTGTTCATAATGAATTCCCGGAGAATTTTATAATGGCTGAATGGTGTATAGTGACACCATTCAACAATGAATGTCATTTCTTTTCATATCCTCCGATAATGATATTAAATGTTTGATTTCGTGCATTCATTCATTCGTGTCACACTCACTCAACAGCAAAATGGTTTCCTTTCATTAGAAAGACGCATATTCCCACACACCAGAATTCCAGCATAACATTGGATTTTCCTATTAACTCTGTTCATAATTTGTCATCGCTGTAAACATGAAAATGCTATGAAGAGTTAGTTTATGATTAGAAACTGAGAAAGGATTTTAATACAACAGTGAAAACAGTATTTAATTTTCTTGAAACAAGACAGAAATGTTATTTCTGACAGTACCTCATGCGCCGATAGGAAAAAATAATAATAAAAAGCGAATTAAATCAAACACAGCCTGTAGCAATATTAAGTGAGACTGACGCAGAGAAAGCGAGAAAGAGATTTCATTTTCATCAATTGGCACTGATTAACTGGGAGAGATTTCTCCAGTAGAAAGTTAACGTAAAACTATGGTTAAATGAAGGGAGGCCGTGTTTTAACAAAATCATCTTTTTCACAACTTTCAATTGGTAAATAAATAAATAATGTTGCAAATTGTAATACCGTTTGCGTACTCAACATTCAACATACTTTACTTTCCGTAAGGAGAAACAACTTTTCAAATGTAGTTTTTTCAGTCATGTCATCAATTCGCTGAGTGACTTGGTATATATTTTTTTCAAGTCACTTTTCGCAAAATACTTACATATACTTAGTAAATGGTATGCAGAGGGAGAGGGAGAGAGAAAAGCAGTATGTTGAAACAGACGAATGCATGAAAGTAAAATGTAATAATATGTCTATACTTACTCATACTTTCCTCCTATTCCATAAAAGTTTGGGAAAACTACTTCTTAGTTTGTGAAGTGGGAGCTAAAGTTATTCACACCAGCATCGGAGCGGAGGCCACCGAGGAGGAAGAGAAAGTTGTGGTAGTATGGCGATAGTTTTCTCTCTCGTAAGTAGAAAAGTTGAGGGTTCACCTTCAACATAAGAGTAGTGTCAGAAAACATCGGTCATCACGATTGACTTGTAATGGCAGTAGTAGAAATAAAGTATGTGCGAAAAAGTGGACAAGCTTACATAATATTTATGTGCACTGGAGAAGAACATAAAAAGGAAAAGTTAAAAAACGAGCTGCCATAATACAAATATCGTAGTAAGAGGAGACATTCTAGTAATAATACAAAAAGCCATTTCCGAAATGTCTACAGTGTGTACGTATGCCACTCACAATGATACTTATTATTATTATTACCACTACTACTACTGCTTGTGGCCAGTTAAAACAGAGTGCGCGATGTATAGACACACGCACTCACACAAGAAGGATTGTAATATTAGTGATGACTAGAAATTAGCATAAGAATAGGTCTCCGGAGTGTTAAACTAAAGGAGAATTTTATGTAGTTTTTCCATTCTTTACGAGAGGGAGAGAACAGAGAGTCCTTTTACCGCGTTCTTTTCCGAAGCCCTTGGACTGGACGAACTGGTTCTGACATCTTGATCAAGTGGGCTGTCAAATCCATGGACATTGGACAAAGCTAATATTGTGGAGTAGAGTGAAAGGGGACATGTACAGTGTAAAAACATTGGAAGCCACCACCATCATTACTGCTGCTGCTGCTACTTGTTCCTTGAAGTCATGCTCTGGGCAATCTAAGAGGGAAAGTAAAGTTGGTGTTGTCAAATAGATTGCCTATGCCCGAAAGCACTAGTAGTGTGAGTTTGTCGCACTTTTCAAGACAGCCCAGTGTGTGTAATATGGTGTGTGTGTGTGTGCAGCTGGGAAAGTTAAAACAAAATCTTGTAATGCAGACAAAAGACATTGATATTATTGAGTATTATGTGTTGGCATTCAGGAGTGAGGAGTGTGTGAATGTAAAAAAATAATATGGACGAGCATCGACAAGAAAGGCTACTATTCAAGTCTACTGATAGTGATCCTTGCAGAGTTGAAGATGTACACACGTAAAAGCACAGCCCTATTTTATCTGAATCCTCAGTTATTTCTACCACTTTGACAACGTCTTTTTTTCATTTATACTCCACTACCAGCTCAACTACCAACAAGCATTCAGCTTGAAAATTACAAACTTCTCTCACGTCAATGCATCTTTTGTCTCAAGATATTGCTGATTTCAGAGGAAAATGTTGGGAGAGAGAGGGAGAAAGGAGTGGAGGAGGGATATGCTTTTTTAGCCGTGAGTTTTTCTTCGCCTTCTGTATTCAAAATGCCAATGCCAGCAGCGATAACGGAGATTTCCAAGTGCGTGCTTGAATTCTCCTTTTCCAACTCGTTCATTTATGGGTTTCATTCTTTTCCTGGAGAAAAGTAGAAAAAATATAAATAAACCAGAGCCGTTTATATTTTTTTCTTTTCAATTCAGATGATATTTTTTCTGGATCTCTCCGCTTTCGTAATTTGTAAATAGAAAATGGCATATAATAATGAAGAGAATGCAGACCATTAATTAAAGTTCTATGGTACTTGTACTTGGATCATTTGTTGTTTCTTTGCTGTGGTGCTTTCTGCTATTGATCGCAATTTACTTACTTTTGTGTAGAGCAGGGCAAAGAAACGGAATAAAATGCTCGTATAATTGAATATAAATTTAGCAAATGAAGAAGAAATAATGGGAGAGGCGAGGAGAGATGAAAAGTGGGAAATAAAAAAAATTTGAAAGATGCGGACAAGCTTCAAGCTTTCTCCTCTCTGGCAAGCCTGGCAAACATGAAGCAAATAATGAAATTAAGTTTTGAATTTTCCAACAAACTTGAGAATAACTTAATTATGAATGTAAACATGATACAGGAGAGAGGAAAATGGTAATTTTATGCTGTAGAATGTAGAATAGCACAATCACTCGTAATAATTCAGAGCCACTCATATCAGTGCTACACTCAGCTATACACACTTTCACTCCTGCTTTTGTTTGTTTTCAACTTAAACTTATCCTTTTTCCTTTTGCAAACAAAACACACTGTATACACACATACACACACAAATTATTTAGGTGTAGCAAGGATACCTTTGTAATTTCATCTTAGATATCTGTAACGCCATCCGCTCATCCTGCTTTTTATTCTTGAAATTCTAACAACTCTCTAAGATTGAATTTTTAGACTTGGCTGTAGTACGTTAACCAAATCAAATTGTCTGTGGAAAGTGTTAGAAAAATCGTTAACAGTGGCATACTCCTTGTAATTATTCTCGCGCTAAGTGAGTCTAGCAGAAAATTTGTCACTTTATCAAATCAGCCCACGAATCTGTCCTAACGTGCACCACCAAATATTGAACATTCACCATTTTTTATACGTGTGTGATTTTTGGTTAGTGCTTCTTCCTCGCGTATTTTATCAAGACGCAACAAACAGCGACAGTGAATCTAAGAGTAAGGGTTTTTGCTTTGATACATCTATTTACCTCTTCCTCAACATTTTTCAGAATTTAAATTAACAAGTAGAAACATTTTCAGTTGGTGCGCCTTCTCTACAGCGTCTACACAGCATCATTTCAAGATGCTGCTCCCTGGAAATTGATGCGAGTGTGGGAGCTAGTTCAAATTTACCTACTATAAATGCGCTAACATGGAAGTAGGCATTTCCCAGTGTCATAAATAAGCAAACTCATGCCATACCACACTACAAGAGGGAAACCACTCCTGTCCATTTTCTGTACATAATCGTACCTACCTTCATAATGGGTATTATATACTTCCGGGTAAAGTAACCTATTCTATTACAACAACAATCGGACTATAAGTGCCAGCACACGGGCCCGACTTACTTGGAAAATCTTTGCACACCAATTATGTAAAGCTCTCTGAACTTTTATTGATTCAGACTAGTAGACTTTCTAGGTGGCCCTATGGTAGTTTTTCATTTTATGCTACCACACCAAAAGTAATTATAATAATTGGACGGTCTTCTTTTAGCAGAGTCCATAAATTAGCCTTTCTTCTGTAAATATATTACGATAACGTTGCTGAATACTATTGTAAGTATTCCGTATGTGTGCAAGTATCTCTTGGTGCCTGGAATCGCACAAGGAGTGGTAATACCTTTAATAAGATAATGTTCTCGCTTATGTATCATTTCACGGCACATAAAATACCGTCACCAATGGTTTCCAATGGCTTAATGCGTTCCCTTCTTGGTGATCTTTTTGTAACAAGTTCAGATTCTCCTTTGGCTCTACTCAAATTCTTACGACTGCATGTACCCAAGCACTCGCCTCCACGGATTAAGTGAAACACATGAAATTGTCAACGCAGAATGCTTGTCAATTCATCCCTTGCTCTCTTTACAAGAGCTGCGTAAAGTAATCATAAAGTGGAGATAGGGAAAGCTTTCACGTGGAAGAAAAAGAACGTGAACAATAGACTCGACTTTTCACCTCTCTCACATGAAGGGTCGAATGGCTCAAAGATATTCGTGCTCATTCATTTGGACATTTCCACTGCCGTACACACGTAATGTACACTCACTGCAACCTGTACAAGGAGCTACTACCGACTGACTTGGGTCTGAGCTTTCCCTTTGTAAAAGGATAGGATTCTCTTTTGCAGCAATCGCTCGGCTAGAACATTCTTTTTCTGCTGGCGTCCTGAAAAAATACATTAATCAAGCTATTGATAGCTTCCTGGTATGCGTATCACATTCATGCAGTGCTTTTTACCTCTGGATTAATCAAATAGGGGTAATACAAAGCATAATATTTAGAATGCATGTAGTTTTGATATGTGCATGAAGGTACTTATGTAGTGATATTTTACTTTGGTATGTCAATTTATATGTATATATATCTGTGGTGCATTGTGCATGGGAACAAAACTGGCAATTTTAAGGAGAAAATGTGGATATTTCTTTGGTCCCAATGACAACATCGAATTTAGCAGTGAGAAAGTACTTGCAATTTTAACAGGGAACAAGATAAGAACGAATGGAGCTTGTTTTTTGCAGGGTAAAGACTTTGTTGAATTTAGAACTGTATTCGTGTGAACCTTTTGTATATAAAATAGCTTTTATTTAGTTCCATGTATCCAGCTCGCCATGGGTGGCTACAATAAGACAGGAATTGAAATTTACGCCAAACTCTTGTTCAATTAAAGAAATCCCTCGGATAGCCATTATACGTACATGCGGCGTTATAAGCTGTTGTTAGTGCAAAAAGCAGTGCAATAATTGAAAGATATGCACACTTCTTCTTCCAGGTTGAACCAATCCTGCATAATTAAAGGGAACTTGCATTTAACAAAAGAATTTGAGCTCAAACACGGGTTGCAAGCTAGTTTGTGAGGTTTCAAGTAGGAAAACATCTAATTTCCAGTAAAGTGAACGTAATCACAGCGTGGCCTCTCTCTCTCTTTCTCTCTGCTTGTGTGAAAGGTCCAAAGTTAGTGAGAAACGAGCAAGTGCCCTCTCTCACTCCATTTTATTGTGTATAATCAGTTTATTAACAGGACGTGAATATTTTGAAAAGGAATTTTTCTGTTTGAGGGGGACGACGAGATGGAGGAAGTATTATTGTGTAATTTGGTTGGTTACTCTACGCCTCATTAAAGTGCCATAAGTAGTGAATAAGAGGCACAAGATGGGGTTTATAGAGAGACCACCGAATCCTGGCTAATATCCATTTAAACGTGTGCAAAATCCCATACCAAGTGAAGTTTACAATAATGGAGTGTAATACAAGGAGCTGTGGCAGTGCAGAATGCAGACACACTGCTTCTGCTGAGCTTGTTGAAAATGTATAGGATTATGTGTAAGTAAGAGTATTTCAGCAATAAATATGTGGAGTATGTGAATGTGTGCCATTGCTTCTCTAGCACACAGGCATCATCATAAGTGTGCGGACAGGCAACGAACTACAATTGCTATTGCTACCGACCACATCGCTACGACCACGCGATTCCATTTTCCTCTGTTATGCTGTGAGAAGAGAACTATAACCTCTCTCTCTCATCTTTTTTGTTCCTGCCCTTTCTTTCTTTCTCTCTTTCTTTCATGAAGATTAGTGCTATGATCTCTTCCCTAACAATTTTGTACCTGTTTTCTTCTCTCTTTCTCTTCTTTCAGTCTTTCACTCACACATCTACTTAAGCTTGTTCCACTTCACAGAACGCTCCCACCACGTTATTTAGACAGTCTACACCATACCATTCCTCCGTTTTTATGCCTCGTCTTACTCTCTCTTCCTTCACACAAATAGAGGAATACTCACTCATTCAGCTTCAAACAATATTCCTACTTGTAACCAACAACGATGCACATGGTTCACGAAAAAAAAGCTTTTGTTTGTACGGACCACACCACCTACAATCTAAAAGTATATAAGGCGTCCTTTATTTACTCTATAATGGGGATATGTACATCATCACAGAGTCTCCAAATGAATTCGCACAAAACACATTGTGAGATTTTTTCCTTATACTACATTTGAAAAGAACAGTGTAAATGGAATGTAGATACACACAGACCACGAATATAGAGCCAGACAGGTAGTTACTAACGAGGCCTATATGCATAGTTATATGTATACATATTTATGCATTCTTCATAATAATACTTGCAAGCCTCCACCAACAAAAAAGGAGCACCAACTGTAAGAGTACCAACGATTACTTACCTTATTCACTTTGGTATAAATGAGAAACGTTAAAAGCATGCTTATTGCGTCAGGTGTTAGGAGAGGATGAGTGTGCAATGCGGCGGTGGTGTTGCTGCTGGAGAAAGAAGAGCACACAGCACACATTATTGCATTGAGGTAGTAGTAGTAGTAAAACTGCTACCAAAATTCTCTCACTATCTGGCTACCTTCATTGAATCTAAACCAAAGAAAATGCCTGCACTTTCAGCTTATATTCTTCTCTTTTCATACCTTTTCAAATAATGCGATTCTATTTGAATGAATCCCATTATATTTGTGAACAAGCCACTGCCTGCTACCACCAGCACGTTTAATACGAAGAATTAAGGTAGTCTGCTACTTGGTAACATAATAATAATAATATGCACACACACATGTTATATTGTCACATTTTGCGGTAGGAAAGAAAAATACCCACACACATGCAGCTTGGGTTTTTTTTACAGATAAAGAATGAAATAGTGAAAGCACTCACAGGACCTGGAATATATGTATATGTGCACTATTATTATCATTGTTATTATTACCATTATAGGTAGCATTAGTTCTATTATTATTATTTACGATCGTCATCATAGAACGGAATACAAACATAGAAAATGATAGTGTTCGATGATGTGCGTTATGCAGTCAAGGAAGATATGTTTTACGCATTATAGGTGCAGCACGTGGTATACAATAAGATAAGCATAAAATTGATACGGAAAAGGAGACAAGGAGAAAGAGATGAAGCTGGGGAAAGAGGATGGTGATTGGTAGGCATATTAGGCACACTTGAAAAGGGGGTCCTACTGATAGGCGAGAATTTGATAGAACCCTCTCGTATAGAGAATTTTGTTCGTCGCGAGCTTTTGAAAGTTATTACGTGTTACATGTCTCATTCAGTTAATAATATGGATTTGTAATCCGCATGTGTCTCCAATATACGCAGCATCCTCTTTCAATACCATCTTGGATGAGAATGCTCAGTGGTTATTGTGAAAAGAAATGGGAGAAAAGAGGAACGAATACAAATATGTAGTATAATATGTATACTCTCTCGGCTGTGCTTCCATGTGTGATTATAATCATAATCGTTCGAGTCATTAGAAGAAGCAGATCTGAGAGCATTTGGCCTCTAGACTAGTACACTAATACTTCTACACCGCTATAATTTTTTACCCAGTATTGTTATTACGGTCACATATTATATCTAATGATAATAATAATACTAATATTGATAAAAAAATCCAACTTTATAAAAAGTAGTTTGCAGTAATAAGCTTTTTGGTGACAAAAATGAGTATAATATGGAGAATCAATATAAGAAATCTACCACCAACAGACTTGCTCATACTACTATCAATAAACAAACTTCTCTCTCTCTCTTTCCCAATAGCTTGCGTATGAAAAGAATAATCTTGTATTAGATTGTGTACCGCTGGTTTCCTCTCTTGTCTCCCCCTTTTTCCTCGTCTCCCTCCACCACTCTCTAATAACGTTCAAGGGCTAGCCGAGAGCAGTGTCTTGCTTATTTCATGTTATATTTCCCACTAGTCGCACATCCATCCTTCTGCCTTTCTTCTTGTCTTGCACCAATTTCATGAAGGAAGCTCCCAGAATAGTTAGTTGTATGCATAAATATTTCAGTATATTTAATGTCATTTCTGAAGACGAGGGAGAGGGAGTGTGTGTGTTATTTCGAGCCCGCTGTCTGTCTATCACTATTTTTGTACATGACACACGATCATCTCAACTAGCACATTTAAATATATAATAGGGTTGGTTACATAGTGCTCTATAATAGGAGTACACATTTCACTTGTGTATACGTTGAGTTTTTAGTTTCAGAAGGGGACACCATATCATTACAAAAGTGCGACTGGAGAAAAGTGAAAGAGAAAGCAAAAGGGTATATGCACGGCAGAGGGACACGAGCAAAAAAAGAGGCAAGGAGTAGGGACTGTGGAAACACGATGAAATTAGTTTACACCAAACTTTCATCTCTCTCTCTCTCCAACTCTGTCTTCTTGTGACCATGCTATGTTTTGGAGAACATTTTGCAAAAGGGACTTGAGAGAAAAGTAAGCTGAAGAATTTGAAGACACATTCAGAAATGAGTGTAAGCAAACAGGAGAGTTTCAAAAACAGAAAGGCATTTTAATGCCAGCTTTTCATGCATGCATACATACATTAGATATTTACATGATGAGTCACTTATTCATGATGATGTGGTGGTGGAGAGATATGGTAGGAAAAAGTATGCTATGTTGCAGCAGGAGTCATGTATTCTCTGGTTGCTCGGGATGAGAAAACTTAAAGCAAATCATCATCAGCACCATATCATCTTCATCACTATAATATGTATCTTGTTCCCTACTAGTAAGAGTGGAATGAGATCATCAAAAGTGGCTTCACAACTGTCTCAGGTCTCAGAGTTAACAGCAGTTTAAGTTGGCTCTTGGAAAAACACTCTGCTTCTTCTCAATTTTTTGGTATGTCGCCAAGCTTGTAATATAGGCTGTACTCAACCACAATATCTATACGTACTAAAAAAACTACACACAGGCGTTATTCTTTGCTTGATGGTGTAACTAGAATACTGTGAAAAGCTGGGAAATTTGTCGTGGATTTTCCTTACATGAGGAATATTACGGGAAGAATGGATATTATTATGTGATGATGATTTCATGAGTAGCTGCTGTTTTTTAAAAAAGCCGGATAAAAAAGGGATTATTCCTATTTACATAGTGACTAAATTCGAGCAGATCTGAGAAAATTACTACCTTTCCTGGTACAAAGAAAACAAATTCTTAAACACGTGGAAACAATTTTTCCTTTTGTCAGTTTCTAAACTTCTGGGGAATAATAAAATAAAAGTGTAATAATAAAAAGTTGTTGTACGACGAGTGGCTCGCGGAAAGCACACACGAAGAACAAGATGGTTTGGAGGGGAAAATGCCAATGAAACTTTGCCGTTGGTATGTTGGTTGGTAGGTAGCCGTGTGGTGTGCACAAGTAATCACAATGGGTTACCCCAGAAGAAAAGGGAACTTTGTCGAGAAAATCGAGAAACATCATATCATTATTATATTATTCCACATTATTATTATACCGCTACCAACCGCCGTAATATGACGTAATATCCAGGAATGAAACATACCAACACTCCATGTTTCTTATGTATGTACATTATGTATACACTATGAGTGTGTTAACTTTAGTTTGGTTGTGCAATAAGTGATCCTTGAAATAATAATAATAATAATAGTGCCTGTCCGTAAACCCTGCTACATTTTCCCTCCTTCTCAATCAAGCTTTCTCTTGTACCTGCTAGTTTTTTCTTGAGAAAGGAGACAGACATAGAAAGCTTGCTAACAAACGAGCTAGCCCACACGACCGACCGTATTATGCAGCCTTTTATGATACCTATACACCTACTTACATATCTTATCTACCTATAGGCATTTAGCGCTAACTGATATGAAATAAGCTTATTTTGAACGTTTATATATTTCGCCACACAAAACCGCGACCACGACAACCCAGGTGACTAGCTATAGGTCTGCATTGTTTGTAGGAAACTTGGTGTAAAGGAATAAAAGTTATCCTCACTAAAGCATGCAGTTTCCTTTTTAGTTGTGTTGGAGGAGAAAACTGACAAGAAACTCATCCATAATTTTTTTGCTTCAGCATAGCTAATGTGTACTGCACTACTTGTGTAGTGGTACAAATAACACGAGCAGCATTCTTGACTTCCCGTAAAATTTGCCTGGAGAAAAGTGACATGGCATGGTTTCAATCCAAAATAGCATAAAATAAATACGTACGTAAAATTCATGGCTACCTAGACGGAGTACCCCTACGGCTTTTGGTCGTGTTCCTGCCTGCTCATTGTGTTGTTACTCCGTGAATTGCAGGAGACAATGAAAGAAAATCTAATAGGCAGTGGTCCATTGTCAAATTTTCTTTCAAGAATAATGGAGAGAAACATAATTGGTAAACGGTGAAAATTTTCTTGCTAAAACACAAAAGACCTTTTAAGGAAAACGAATATTATAAATATATATAAATTCAGGTTACACTTTATATACTCCTCGCCGTTAACTTTCACTTGTGCATCGAAGGAAAAACAGCATTGCCATTGTGTAGCCTACTCTACCGAAATGGGAGGAGTGGGTTACTTCACCCAGTAAACTATATATGGAGACAAGAAACTGGAGGTTATTAACAAAAAGGAAAAAGATTTTCATTTGAAATCTTTCTTGAAATGAATGCTTCTTCTTCTTCTGTCGACTCCCTCGTTAATAAATAGTGTTGATATTTCCCAGTGTGCGACGCAAACTATTTGTCAATGAGTGTTCATGCCTTTTGTGGCGCGAGGAATCCTTAAATGTGGCACTGATTTCCTTATGGGAGGCGTTTTTAAGAGGGAGAAATTACTGTTGGAAATTTAATAGGATCAGTCAGTGTTTTACTTTGCGATGCTGACTCGGCTGGAGCTGAACCGCTTCCAGGGGAAAGCATATGAAAACAGACAATGATTTTAAGAAAAACTTTGCAGAAAATCACACATGGAGAAAGTAGCATTGAATATTCAGTGTTAATGTGCTGGCGGTAGTGATGGGGGTAGTGTGTGTGTGCAAGCAAACCAAGAAAACATTAACGGCTTCCACTTTGCCGCTGCTGCTGGTAGGTGAAAAGTTCAATGAAACTTTCTTCACGTCAGGCAACCTACTCTTTTGGTGTATTCTCTCAATGAATACTATCTACTTACTTTACTGGTGAAAACGGGCCACCTGTACTTATTGTTGGAACACGCAGCATCATACCTACAAATATTTCACGTTGCACGTATACCTTATTTTTTATAACGGGTAGATAGCGGAAATACTTAATATGAGTCTTGACTATCATACCATTGCTCTACTTATAAAAGGAGTTTTACTCTGTTTCCTTTCTCCTTTTGCATTCCCTTCATTCAGAATACATTCTTTAGGGATTCCCACTGGCTTTCTATGCTGTATTGCAGTGCACCACCGGAAAATCGTTAAGGTCAAAACACAGTTATTCTCTGAAGTGATGCTTTTAAAATGGCTGCAAGCTTAGCGACTTCAATAATATTATCATAACACCATAATTGAATACTCTTGGCATATAAACAAAAAACTAGTCAAGCCAATGTTTTTATTGAATCGGTTTTCTGGCTGTTGGTGTCTCAGGCACAATGTTCTTGGAACGGTAAAATGATCCATAGTATTATGTGTTTTCGATGTAAATCGCAAACCGCTTAGATTTTCAAATGCTAAATTTACTTGAAGCACTTGCCGTCTACAATACTTTCCGAATACGAACGAATGGCTTATTGAAATAATTGGGTATCACGTGAAATGTTTTATTTTTAGATTTAAATCATACTTAATTGTATTTGTCTTTTTTATTTACAGAATGAAGCAAGGTCCTTCACGAGTTCCAAAACCTACGGAAACCAATGCACGAACTGAGAAGGAAGTTGTTTACCCATTCGGTGTCCAAAATGATTTAGGCCATGTTGTACTAACCAGAAATTCCAAGGTAAGCTATTGTCTCCATGTTTTTTTACTGAAAGGATTTTCTTAATTATATACACTACTATAGATCGACTCATTGATTTTATAAAATCATTTTAAGCTTACGCCTACATGAGTTTTCCAACTACAATTATATATACATAAATATGAGCAGTAATATTTGTAAATTTGAACGTAGGTGAAAGTCAGAATATATGTATTAGCAAATCTGATTCAATGTTGTATGTTGACTTTAGTCTAGGTCAAATCCAAAAATGTTGGGTTATAAATAAAAATCGGAGAATGTATTTTAATTTAATTGATCTTACATAAGGATGACTTCAACGCTGAATATTCCATCCTCTGTATGAAACCCAATTTGCGTTTTCCTATCGTCTATCCCAATTTGTGGTAAAATATCTTTCAAGTGACGTAAGAAGGAACGAGATCTAGAGCATTACCCTGCCTGAATCTAATACTTCTTGTCGATAAACTAAATGTCGAATGAATTTTAGTGAGGAAAGTATCTAATAATCAAATGAAAAAAATTATTCTAGAAAAAGTGAAAATTGCAAATGTTTTTAATCTTCGATTGAATTCAAGGACGGACGATGTAATGCTAATCGATCAATGTAATGAAAATACAGTCACCATTTAGTTCATGTTTCTTCATCTGTACATTTAATAGCGCCAGTGTCGCTATTCCCAAGACTAATATTCTATGAAAAGTGAGATTAAGAAATAATAAAATTAGGTTTTTCTTCAAGTATACATAACTGTATTTGACAGGTCTTCACATGTACATTAAATCAATAAAGAGATGAAAAAGTACAATTCGACTAACTGCATTCGAAAACAATTCGTTGACAAGTTGTACAAGTACCAAATGAATTTCTGAAGTATTATCGGCTGGTGAAATAGGAATATACTTTACATTTCAATTAGACGCCCACTGTTAGCAGTAGCAATCACATATTGATGATATTATTTGATCACATACGTGTATACCCAGTTCACATGTCAACAAGGGACCCATGTTGTTGATAATTTGTTGAAGGACATACCAATTTATTTTGGAGTTCCGCTTCATGCGTAACTTGCATGGAGTTTTCCCCCTTGAGCCCGTGTACAATACATTTTGCAAGATTCTTTCTCCCATTTCCTTCCTCTGTATTCTTCCCATGCATAACTGACTCTAGGTATAGATGACTACGGCTGTATCCAAAATACGAGAAAATTATATGGCTTGCTAAAGCTACACGTGACTAGAATCGAGCCTTTGCTCGGCCTAATATAAAAGTGCTAGCTTTTGAGGTTTTTTACGATTACCAGTAGAATATCATTACACACTTCATGAGTTATTCATTAAAACAGTTTTTAAGACCCGTTTTGTGATAGACCCAGTCAGTGGTGATGTTGCACCCGTTCTATTATATTTGGGGGACATCATGATCATCATCATCTATGAGGTACATCTGGCGGTTGTACGTGTGATACACACTTATGCCTCTTACCTATTTCAAGAGGTTTTTACCACTTCTCTGCGCTCACCTTACATTTACACATGTAATCCCTTCTTGTATGACTGAGTGAGTGGTACAGGATATACATGTAAGCAAGAAAGAGAGAAAGGAAGACAGCGATGGAAAGTGGGAGTTGAGGTGGACCTACCACTATCAGTTTCATGTACGTTCCGAGACTCTCCAGTAATAAAATGAAAAACAGCTCGTGTCAATTCCACTTCCCAGAATTCCGCATTTTTTTCCTTACTACTGCTATATATAGGTGATTTAATTCAATTCCGTTTCATCATCTGTTCCCTTTAGCAGAAAGGAACTAACGTTCCCTATTTTCGCTTGATTCTTCAACAATATTTTTTATCTCTATCTCTTTCCTTTTTTTCTCTCTCTCTTTCTCCGACTATCTCAGTTAGTATGAAATGAGAGCAAAACCAGAAGGATATTAAGGTATTTTGGTGGAGTAAAAAGTACTGCAACATTACAGCTCACCTTGGCTCTCTTCTCTATAAGTACTTGATCTTTTCTACTAACTCTTCTTACTGCAATATATTTTTTCCTGAGTGTCCCAAGAATAATTGATGTAGTCACTACTACCGACGTTACCACTCCTCGCCGCCTCCAGCTATTTCATTATAAAAATAAATCTAGACCGGTTTTAATAACATCTTTCACATAATTTCAAATAAATTACAGACACTCCTCTCCCCTCTCTCCATCTTGCTATTTCTTTCGCTCAGCTACACTCACTCAGTTTCTATTCGTGGCCTTTGATCACACAGAAAAATAAATGCTAATATTATCATTATATCAATCTACAATCCGATTTGGCATAATGATCCATGCACGATATATATTTAATTAAGTTGATAAATATCCTTAAAATTGTTTAACCTCTGTCGATAATCCTGCAGACGTTACTGTTCGCCTTACAGTTAAACTTCTCTTAAAGGCATTTTCACATTTACTTGATTTTAACTCTTGCACATAGCTAAGCTTTCATTTTCTCTTGATTATTATGAAATGTTGAAGTGTAGTGGAAAACGGGGTAAAGTGTTTTTCATCTCATCTCAAATTTTACGGATGATTCAAGTGCATACTTGCATTGCCGTTTTTGGGTAGTAGGTTCACAAATGTATGCAGTAAGTAGGACATTACGAATGACGATATACATAATTCAGTATGACTTTTGTATAATATATAATGGTCTATATACAGATGTAATGCTATAAACCTATACACTTACAAACCTGAATTGCCTTAAACTTCCTGAAACAACTTGACTGATTTTTTCGGATGAAGTGGATATAAATATTATTAATAGAATCTTTATTTCGTTTGTTTGATGGGCTATTTTTAATTATCTTACGAATTTAATCCATTCAATCCATGTATTTCTGCAGTAGGAATGGAAATCCATGAATGGATATTTTTCAATAGTGTAATTAGACAGAAGAGTAAATACGCAAGCAGTATATAAACTCATTCACGTAGTCATATTCAATTAGTAAGCGAATAAAGTCCTATTGAATTTCCAAATACAAATACAAATGGTGATGGTGTTGATGAATATGGCCTAATGGCAATACAGACATAGTATTCAAGTTGTGTTGTTCCTATCATTGTCACAACTCTTTCAGCTACTTCCTGACTGGTTGCTGGTGAAGGCGTAATATTAGGTTTAGCCAATTTAGCATAGGATTCCGGTCGCTATATAGGCAAATTTAGGAAACGGCTAAATATTGCATGAGATATGTAAAGAAGACGTGGCAGCGGAGACAATAAGTGTTTATTATTCATTTAAAGCAAGAAAGCCAGCGTATTTCAGTTGGGAACCTCTTTCTTCATTACCAAACGGAATAAACTTAAACGACAGAGGATGTGTCAGTGAAAGGGGGCAGAAAATATGCTAGCAATTATTACTTGAAAGTGGAAAGTTGACGTAAATTTTGTGTACTGTACCGAAAAAGCATGAACTTTATTCCCATCTTCTGTGTACACAACGCTATTTTATTCAAGTACAAAGGAGAAAAGGGGCGGCGTTTTCTGTCCGACAGCAGCAGACAGAAGTATCCATTATTTACGTGATCATCATCATCACATTGGTTAGTCCTTTCGTTCCTTGAGATAAGTCATGAATTCTTGCGAGAAAATGCTCCGCCAGAAACAGAGTTGTATGCATGATATATGCACTGCTTGTCTTCCAGATGCATATCGTAACTTCAAACTGGGGACACAAGCAAAAACTGGGCTTGCCTGACACCATCACCAACGCCACTTCTCTTTCAGACCATCCTGCTGTGGCAGGGAAAGGCCTTCGGATTCTTTGTGCTAGTTTAATTTGATACAGTTTCACTGACGATGTTAACACCAGCTTCTATGTGTGAGATGGAGATTTGTGTGTATGGAAGTGAGGCAGAGACTTGGATGAAGATAAAAGTCGACCAACTCAGTTTGCTCACATCACATCTTACCTGTGCTCTGTGATAAATCAAAAGATCAGATAGGAAAGTGAATAAAAAAAGGGACGAGCTGCAGTAGTTTCACTTGCTGTTCACAAGAATACAGATACATTTTGTGCCACTTCTTTCAATACAACACCCGACAATATACGTAAACGTACGTGTTTGTACATGGGTTGACCAGCAAGTTGACATGAAGTGATGATGGCTAAAAAAATACAGCTTCTTTTATTCTTTCTGGGGGAGGAGTTGAGACACTTCAATGGACACCTTTATACAGTGCTTCCACAAGCCTTTGTACCTTTTGACGGGCTCCTTTGCAAGTTGGAAAAGAGTTGCTTATTATTAAATTGTGAGATCGTTTCTCAAGTGCTCGTTTCGTTACTCCCTTCGTCTTTCGAACATTTCATAAAAAAGTTTCGATATCTCTTTCTGTGTGACAGTAACAAATTTAAGAATAAGTTTTAATACATGAACCTGTAAGAGTAACCTGCATTTATCCTATTTCCCTTCTTTTCTCACTTGGTTGAAGATCACAATGGATGATTATTTGGGAAATTTCTAGGCTGCTCATTCTATTGTGCATTAACATTCCATTTTAACATGTTTCACACAACATTATAAAAATAGTGACAAAGTAACGATTACTGACACGGGTATTACTTTCTCTTAATATATCTTCCCTCTGTCTCCTTCTCCAATATCTCTATAGCGTCATTTTGCAACATGTAATAGCATTACTGTTCAGCTTGTCAATTTAAAAGTAAGATTTATGGAATACATCAAAATATTTTTGACAATAAAAAGGCCAAACACAAAGAAATTGAAAGATTGAAAATGGTACATCAGACAGAGTACCGGATATATTGTACCCAGGTACGTCTATACTCCCACATAAAAACAAAATGGGAGCAGAGCATCCGACAAGCTTCTCTTTTAGTTCCACGCCAAGTACATCTGCACGGTTAACATATTACTCACCACCCACTGTATATACTTATACCGTGAAAAAATGTTATTTACTGAAGGATTTTTTATGCAATTTTTGTGGTTAATGCTCAGATATGCTGGATACTGGTTACGTTAGGTAATCGAGGAAAAATGTGGGAAAGAAGGCAGGTATTTTTTTATACTATGATGAATAATAATAAAAGTTTGAGTTGCTATGCTAGAATCTAACTAGAATACTATGTACATCGTATACTTAACGTGACAGAAAGATAGATGCTACCAGCAGCAGATGTAAGTGTGGTGTATCATACATAAGCAAAATGTTGAGGTTGACATTTTAAATTGCCTTTGAAAAAGAAAGGAAGTAAAGAAGCTTTCACAGCATTTTCCTCCTCAAACAAAAGATGATGCACGCGAGAGACATGAGAGAATTGATCATTGCTGGTGCCCACGATAAAGTGGGTGTATGCCACATGCATATTCAACTAAAAGAGCTTCTTCTACTTCCTACTTTGTTTCATAATATTATACCATTTACTATTGCTACCGCCATTACTGGCATCTACTCTTCCCACTACTTCTGTTATTTTTGTTAAAACGCTTATATCTGTCAGGCTGCGTGATGTATGTTGGAAGGCATATTTTTGACAATTTCTTGACAAGATTTATTCTCGATAGTGTACCCTTGCGCGACAATGTTGTCTTTAGACCTAAATTCTTTAATTCTTTGGTTATGACCGTGACCCTTTAGTACTGTCGGAAACTTGCGTGTATTTTTATATGTATATCATTTATTTGACAAACATTCTAGGCTATACAATTGTTTGGTAACAGCAAAAAAACATTGTAAATTAGCTTTCATGTACTTTTGGACCTGGTCAGTTTTGTAAATACAACTGCTTCGGTATTTATTTTTTCTAGTTGGGTGGTCCATAGCCAATTACTTCCAACTACCACTTTTGGTAGAACCGAAAGTAACTCGGGTCTGCGAATGGTTCGGTCGGTGACTGGAACACAGCATTGTTTTATTAAGACTGACACACCATCATGTACGCAGTCCTATTTCTTTTTTAGATAAAGAAAGAATTTTCAATCATCTTGTTGTGTTGTCTATTTATCCTACTCTTTATGAAGACTGCTATTGCTCTGCTTACCTTATGACTACTAAATCTTACAATGTATATAACTTCTACTTTCACTCAAAAAAGTTGATTTCTTTACAAAATGTAGATTTTGCTTATAATACGGGAATTACCTGAATTTTCTTTCTCAGTCGCCATAACAGACAAGCCCTGGCTTTTCATTTTTGATATGCAAATGTCAGAGTAGCATATCAATAATTCCGCAAAGATTAGAAAAGGACGAATGTTCACTGTAAAAAGAGGGAAATCCATCATTCTTCCTGTTTAGTAGCTATTACTTGGATCAAAATATTTATTATTCATTTTTTCTATTTGCCTTTTCACTCTAATATATTTTGATAAATGTAAGTTTTCAAAATACTTCTCCCCTTCCCAACTTTTTCTTGGACCCTTTATTCCTCAGGCTTTCCCTCTACCCAGTCAAGAGGGAATTAGGGAACGCACAAAGCATCCAAAAAGGTACACCACCAACAGACATGAAAAGGAAGCGTAAAAAATAGGATTGTAATGGAACTTGAAAACTGGACATTCTCAAACAATAAGGGCAAGTAATAGTAGAAACGGTATAAGAATTGCGTATCGTCTCAATGGAATCTAAAAACATTACTCATTTCCGCTGTGTAAACATGTGTTTACCAAGATGAGTAAGTGTAGCACACGGTTAGTAGATGACTGTTTCAGTTGTGAGCAGAAAGAGGAGGTTGCCCTCCAATGGCCTAACTATTTGCAAGCCAACCAAAAAATGTAAGCCGTTTCTTTTTTTCTCCGTCGTCCTTTGTTCCATTTTTAGTCAGATTTCGCATGATGTACTCGACCAGCAAAACATATTTTTTACCAGTTTCCTACAAAACGAGACAAGACAATAG
>JAHZMV010006389.1:0-25683 GCA_027743765.1 Coecobrya sp. COE2
GTTAAATATTAATTATTAATTGGAGGATTTAATTGCACATGTACAGGACCACATTATATAAATAATACTTAACCCGCCTGAAAGCTACTTAGATTTTCCTTTTTATAATTTGTCGTCGTCCACAGGTATCGGTTACGGCGCAAATTAGAGCTTCATACTCATTTCTGTCAGTAATTGCATATTTTGCCAATGAATGCACTGATAATCCATTCCGGATTACCAAAACGTTTCTCCATTGTTTACGTTACTTTGGTACTATGTTTTCCGGATTCCATAACATGTAGTTAATGCAGTTTCTTACGGTGTCCCGAACTCGTGGTATGTTTTCTTAATCATCAAATCGATACTTAAATGTTGTTATTTAAAACTGACTAAAAATTATGTATTTTTATAGTTTGAGGATTTTTGGTTTTGATACCGTCCGAATGATAGAATTAAGTTTTTGAAACTCAATCGACTCCAGTTTCGAAAGTATCAATTCGTGAAGTTAGGCTAAATTATAATATAAGGGGTGTCTGATAATTATGCATACATGTATGTGCATTACTTTGCATCCTTAGTATTGTTTGTGCTTTCTTGGAAGACAATGCGAAACGATGGTTCCTTACTTGAATGTAGGTACCATTTTACATTTATTTACCATAAATTATTGTATTTAATCATTATTATATCTTCAAGTTCTCGATGGTATGTTTGAGATATCTATACACAAGTAACAATCAAACACTTACTCCTTTATAACGACAAAGCCTTCAACCTTAATTTCTCATGGTCACCACATGAAATATTACTTGCAAATGCAAACAAAGATAAGGAAGCGTCAATAGTGTATTCATCTTCTGTCATCTTCAAAACGATTTTCATCACAAGAGTTTCCAGATTTCGAATCTAATATGTAAGCCAGCTTCGCCAATTCAACAGCTATTTCACTGTATTTTTTTCGCAGCTTCCAGATCATATTCATTACTTTCATATATGTAATCGTAATGGAAGGGAATAGATCATTCAAACGAATAGTACAGGAAAATGTCTGGGATAAGCTCATGGACAATGTAGACAACATGAGCTTATCCTGTGTCTGGTATTCCTCGGCACAGCTCCGTTATAATTATCTTTTAACCTATATAACCAATTATAATTTTTACAGCGTGTGTGGTATATAGATTTAATGGATTTTAATTTTGACCCATATTTATTTACAAGTTGGAAAGTTATGGACAAGAGTTCGTTCGTTTACTTGTTGAGTAGAAGGGCTCAGAGGTCCTTAAATCTTTCTATGGACATTTAGTAGAGAGGAGATATTTTTATCTTTGTTGAATATGAGGCTACGAGTTGTGATTTGTGGCAAACCATTTATCACAAATGGAGTAGTGTTTCGTTGTTTCATCAACGGCATTTTTAACTATATATTGTTGTGTCCAGTTCCAACGGCTCTATAATCTTGATAACAGTAAATAATATATGACATCATTCAACAATCCGCGTTGTTAACCATCTTTAAAATCCTAGGCAGTTTTATCGACATTTCACTCCACCGCAAGTTGTTTGGTCAGCTTAAGACTAGTCTTAAGTTCGGAAGTTTCCATGTATGTACTCATCCGAATTTTAACTGTCTGACTCATTATCCAAGTAATCCCTTCGTTTTGCAGTTCCAACTGAATTGTGTAATAAATATACGTATTTAACATCTTACATTGATCCTTAGTCGTCTTTATAAAATTTGGTCCTCGGGTTCATTATGCTTTTCTTCTGCTGATAATAATGAATCGGGATTTTTGTGAATACAATCCACCTCAACATGCTTACATTCATCAGCACCATAAGTTATACTATCTTCAACTGTTGAATCCAAAATATTGTTTGTTAAGGGGCCGTTCACTCTTCCCGTAACACGCCCCTATCACTAGTAATTTCTTAACCATTTCAAAATGGTCAATGAACCATTTAACTGACTTTAATTAAAAAGTAAACGGTTAAAATTTCGTTGTCCAAAGAGCATCACGTAAGAGCAAAATTCTATGTCCATCTTGAGGTCCAGCCGACTGTCACTTTCTGCGAACGGTGTTGTACCTTGTGTGTGTGATCATTATTAGACACCCCTTAGCCTAATTTAACAAATTGATATTTTCGAAAAGGGAGCTATGTATTACGTTACAAAAGCTTGAACTATTGTTCAGAAGGTATCATTCTGTGTGCAAAATTTCAAACAAATTCTTCACTTGTTAGTTTCGATGCAGTGCATGTAAATATTATCCATGTAAAGTATGTAATATTTATGAATGAAGCGTGTATGTGTGGGTGGGTGTACATATTTTAATTGAAATTAATTCCTTATTTTTATTTGATTAATTGCTTGAAAGAAAACCAAGGCCCTTTAAAAATTTATTATTTCAGTGTGGAAATAGTTATGAAACTGAATGCATTACAGAAAATTTGCAAAATTTAAAGTACGCTTTAATCTGCACTCATTTTTTAAATCGTATTATATATTCAAGTAGGCTTTAAACTTATAACTACCCATTTAAAAAAAGTATTGCCGGGAAATGATCTCGCAGTTAGTCAAGCCAACAAAGAAGAAGAATCATAAAAGCTTTTAAAAATAATAATCATCAAAGATCATTTTTTACATAGAGAGATGACATATTCCTCCACTCCTCAATGTAAACCAACATTGATTTTTTTTATAATCGTTCAAGCCTACAATTAAATAAATATTTAACTTTTAAGGTTATATATGTTTTTTGTATTAAATTTGTTCTCTTTTCTCTCCTTCTCTCTAATTGATTATTACTGTAAATATTAAAGACCATCCACTTCACAACAATTAATACAGTTCATTGTTGTTCTTTTAAAGAGACAAACAATTAAAGTTTTAGAGGCACGCCACATTTACTGCCGCAGGAGCCACTACTTCTCTCATTTTAGCAATGCAGTAAATAGTAATAATTAATTGTTTAGCATATTTTATGTAAGTTTAGCTAAATTAGTAAATCGGTGTCACAAGAAGGTAGAGAGCAGTTGTGTACGTGCGTGGTTGCACCCAAAAAAACTACAACGATAAGATATTGTATATACAACACTGTATTATTTATTTTAGTTAATTGTAATCCATTCTATAATAATAATAATTTTACTGTTACAAACTAGTGAACTAGTATAGTAGTAGCGTATAGTATAAAATATAATGCTAATTTGTAGTCAATTTGTACGAATTCTTAAAAACATGATTATTATTATTATGATTATTGTGCAGACGAATGTAGACGAGGGGGAGGAATATGGATGATTTAATAATTCTTAAGCTCTACAAGGTTTTGTGGAAGGAGGTGAAAAAGAAAAGAAAAAAAAAGGAAATAAAAAAAACGAGTACATCTGCTGCTGCTGCTGCTGCCATTGTTGCATTTTTTACAACAATGAGCTGCTGCACAAAGTAAAATAAAAAAGATGAGTTTGATGAAACAATCTGTTACATTCTTTTTAACAATATAATATGCATATAATCATCATCATCGTGACCGCAGTTAAAGTCACCTCTCACCACACCTTTTTTCATATTTACTTAACGCATTTCTCATGTCGCTAAAAAATACCAGCATCCTTATATTCACTATGGCAGCATAACAACATATTGCATTTTTTTATGTTTGTTTTACTGGTTAAATCCTAATCGCAATTTATTGTCAAGATGATTAGTTGGAGGAAGCAGTGAACAAGAAAATTATATATATTTTTTTTTCAGCAGCTGCCACGCACAAGCACCTTACTTTTTGCACTTTGGTTATAATGATCACCTCTCCTCTTTCACAGCATCGTATAATCATTGACTTTGACTTTTTTACACGCATTTATTTATTTATTCAATTTTATTCGTGGGGATAAATCATTCCACTTCTTTACACACACCACAAGCCTGTATACGTGCCCGATAAGAAGTTAGAAAAAAGGGTGTCAATGTTTATCGTCGTCGCAGCAGAAGCAGCACCTTAAAAGCAAGTGCATCAAACAAGGTTGCGGTGGATAAGGAAGAAAGAAAAAGGAATGTGAAGGTGAATCATCATCAAAATAGACAAAAAGTCTGCCCGCCATTTACACACAAACGCAGTTATACGAAGTATTTTAATCAATTAGTAAACTAGGTACATAATTGATATAAGGCAAACTTGACGTGTTCCGCCATTCAAAAATAACGCACTTTGTTCATTCTTTTTAGAAGTGTGTATTATTTTAAAACCAAAAATAGCGAAAAACGGGTTTTCAAATCCGTATAAATAATACGTGTGTTTATTTACAATACCTGACTCACAGTTCATTTGACAATCAGAAGCATTCCGCATTTTTTCTCAGTACAACCGCACAATTCTCAACTCCAGCATTTCTTTTTCTGTAGATACGCTATGCAGCAGTCAAGTTCCTTTACAGCAGCAGACAGACAAGCTCTCAAGCTTTTTAGGTAAACAGTTTTACGGACGCGATGGAGAGGCTGATTTGTAATATGCGTGCTTACAGATAAGCCATAAGAATAATATTTTACTACTGCTCGACAAAGTACAACTCTTTTATTTGCTTTCTTATGTGTCATTCATTTTATAATCATTCTCTCAGCATCCATGATGGTCCATGTCGTTACTTCCAGCATCGCGTACCGTTATTTTTGTTTCCAGCAAAATCTCCTCTTATTTTGACATGTTTCAAGCAACAAAATGTAAACTGTTTCCATTCCTCACCTAAAAAAACCTACTACGTTTAAAAACGGAAATAACCAACGAACAACAACGCCAAACCGACAACCGAGTCAACCAACTTTATTTCTTCCTTCTTTCACAATAATCATTTTATCTTCCGGTCCGTTGCGTGTGTTTAACGATTATGATGACCGTTACACTCTCTGTGCCTTATTACTTATTCATAAAATTAAACTGTTGTCCTCGTTAACATTTTAACTGTCGTGTAATATTCATAATCCTCCAATTTTCTGCCTCGTTTCCCTTCATTGTTTACTGGACACATTTTACTGTTTATCACACAGAACAATTTGTCCTTCCGTTAAAAACAAATTGTTTTGCATTTACTATTTTTTTGTTAGGCCACACATTATTCTTCGTTCCCGTTCACCTTTCTGTGTTCAAAGCTAAAATTAGACCTTTTTCTCGTATAGCTCATGTGACCCTTTTACTTTTACACTCGACTTGTTTTACCTTTTTATAATTTCCACCTTGTCACTAACCACTGCACTAAATAAATTCATGTCATCAAAATGCAAAGTGATAAACGACCGTATCCATTTTTTTATGCTGCAATTATTTATTACCGTTTTTCATTTGCATATTAATCTGACCTACCTTTAATTTTTATTAGTTCAGCAATTAATTTTTTAGCAGTGATATATGTACCCTTATAATTTTTCATCTTAAGGTTGCCAAAAATTTTATCAAGGCCTATTATTTTTAAGGAGCCTTACTAACTGCGTGGAAGGATGTCCGTTTTCTCCGGCCAAACTGTTTAGTCAATTTGATCAGGTTGCTAGGCTGACGAGTCGAGTGACGACCATCCAAATGGTTCACAATGTTATGCGGATATTAGACTTGTGCAAAATCTTCCCTTTGCTACTGCTCATCATTTTTACTACTTGATTGAATCAAGCAGCTTGACTGACAAGCAAAGTGACACTTTTTTACCCACTTGTCACGCAAGTAATCAGAGTGACATTTTAGACATCTTGTCCAAAATTGCCATCCACCCAAAAAGAATCAAAGCTATCCGGATAATGGACTCAAGCAAATGACGACTATTTTATCACTCTGGAATTAACCAACAGCTTTGCATAAAAATTGGCATTGCGCATGCTTGTCATTTAAGCGGTGCATGTTGCATGGTTCAATATCCGGATTGCGTTAGTCCGAACCGAAATGAACGCCCCATAACCTCTTAGATTTTTTGCGTTAAACTCTCTCGGCTACTTGGTTTTTCATGACCGATGATTTTAGAATTACCCACGCAGGTTACATGATAAGATCACATTATCTTCCTCCTCATTTTTTTTTGCTATTGTCACCCCATTAATTATACTTTTCATTTTAATAACTTTTAATTATTGCAATATTTAACTGTACATATCACATATTATGTGTCTGGGTTGCCATTTTACCATATTTCAAAGTGCAGTGTTTCCATAAACGAGCAACGATTATTGATGACCCTCATCATATTACAAATTAAATTATGATTATGATATACAGCTTATATTAAAAAACATTATTTTTTTGCATGGAACCCTGCAAAATAATTATGCTCTCCACCTCACCCACCTCAAGTCAACCAAGCCATGAAGTCAATGAATCATTGTCCTAGTCAGTCGCACAAGTCGCCGCACTTCTTTTATTTCATCACCCAACCATTTTTGCAAAACGCACAAGAATCCCAATAAATCCATCACACAAAGAATATTGTGGACCTTTTATCCTTTTTATTATCATCATAATTTTTTGGCCTTGCTCCCTTACACCCTTTAAATCATTTTATTTCAACCATTTAGGTATACAGACAGACAGAGAGAGATCATGATTGCCATTTAGTCGACCTACCTATCTAGCTAACAAAAGCAAAGGGAATTCAATTGTTGTCTCTCCATTCGGTTGAGTTGTAACTGTTGTTGTAATTCTTATAATGAGCCATGTGTTTGATGAGGACCAGGCAAACAAAAGGCATTTCATTTCTCTCTCGGTGACAACGACTTTTAGAAATACCATGCCAGCTGCTGCGATTTTTTTTCTTCCTCTCTCGTTGTGCAGATCTGATCTTCATGACAGGAGCCTCACCCTCTTCTTTGTTCATCCGTGGCAGCACAAGTTCATCATCAACAAAGAGGCATGTGTGGTGGCACATGATGAGATGACATACTATATTTTATCATTCTTCCCGAGACCCCGAGAAAACTACGCATCTCTACGCATAAATATATTTTTTTATATATAAAAACAATACTATAAATTTTTGTGCGTTTTTATCTCTCCAAAAATAAACTGCTGACATGTACATAAACCACAACAAAACTTTATCCCGTCATCATCCATCTCACTCATCATCATTTCATATATATTCAACAACAACAATTCTCCCTTTTGTTTCCTTCTGAATAATTTCTCTTTTTTTCCAGTTCAATGGATATTTTTTCACCCAAAAAATATATACCTAAATTCCCAACTCACCCATTCATGTCATTTTCTCCACTCTACTCTCTCAATTACGCACTACAACTACCAGTACGCACGCAAAAACAAGAAAAAATGTGTATAATACGCTATTATGAATGAAATCCCCAAAAAATATATCAGGGAAAAGGAAGCACGCATAATAACATCGTATCATACTACTAATGTGCGTTACTGATTATCATTATTTCCTTTTTTGTCTCCCATTTTCATTCTGATGATCTGAACAAGCGATATGAATGACTCACCACAAAAAAAATAAACCCTACTTGTTATACAGAAACTCCACACGGCTACTTTTAGGTGAAAATGTGTGGGAGTAGACTTAACATCATCATCACCATCGTCATGATAATCATTTTGTCCTCTTGTGATATTATGCACTGCTACTTTTACACATCGTGACCATGCGACGCCTTCTCAAATTACATCACCACCGACCAGTTTAAATACGGTTTGTTCTCTGAAAAAGGAAGAAAAACGCTTTAGTCTTCTCTCACAGATCACAGCCAGCAGACTGACAGTCGTGAAATGAAAGGAAGGAAGAAAATGTGAAATAAAAAACGGGAGCTGAAGCTCATCACCACACAAAACCATATCAACCACCCTGCTCATTTTAACAATGAAACGATCTGTCTCTAGAAAGAGGAGCTGCAGGTCTTTTTTTTTTATTGTATCAACGACCTCTACAACAATATGTAATGCAAAACTAATGTAAAACACTTTTTTTTTAAACTAAACCTTTTACCTATTTTAGAAGAGAAACGAGCAGAAGAGGTGTAGGCAAGGCTGTTGATTTAAGAAAATCGTGTAACGTGTCTATGTACACACATACAAGCTTTTTTTAAAGTATCCCTAATTATTATAATGTACCTAAAGAGATATTTCATCAGTAAGATCACCTATTATATTACGCGTTTCATTCATCTGTTCATTCATTCTTTTCTTCATTCATTTTTTTTTCTTCGAAATCCCAAATCAATTTGATATGCTGCTTCGCTGATGCCGTCGTGAGAGGCGACGTGAATGGTATGGCCTTTAGCCTTTATAAAAAATATATTTTTTTATTTACATTTATTCAACCCTGTCAATGGAGAAGAGAGGTTTTTTCTTCTCTATTTTGTTTGTTGTGACACATCTTGACACTTTGGAATGGATGGACACACACAACAACACTCATTATACCCATCACCATCTTATCATAATAATAATAATGATTTGAGAAAAAAAGTCTTAATAATAATTGTCATCACTGTAGAAAAAAAACCATCAAACCATCAACTTTTTCCTATAATGCCAGCAGCAGCAGCAAGCCTATCCATATCCACGTCAAACTCATCAACAAGACGTGTTATAATTTTTCGCCCAAGGTTTTCTCCTGTCACCAGGGCCGTCATCATCTGTCCTCACCAGAAACACTGGCTGACTGATTTGTGAACAGATTTTTGTCAAAAAGTCGTTTACATATTTTCATTTTGGGTTCGAGGAGGAGGCGAGGGAGGAAGAAGGAAGTGAAGCTCCGCTCGCTGAAGATCATCATTCATGACACCAATAAAATTCCTAAATGAGTCTACTAGTGACAAATTTTATTGACACATAAATAATTTGTAAAAAAAAAATACTGAGACGATAAACGATGACGGAATTCAGAGAGTTTACAAAAGAAGATATTTTTTGGACCACAGGATCGTTGCATCAAAAAAGCATACATTTTTGCTACTTTAAACTTTTTCCTCGTAAATTACCAAAATGAATGGGAAGAATGAATTGAAATAGGTATGGTGTAAAAATTATGTAGGAAATTTAGAAAGGAATTGAAATAAATTAAGGGAAACGATCCGTGTAGTAAAACATACAGAGAGAAACTCAATAATCAGAGCAGTATGAAAAGGAACAAGGAAACAGTAAAGTATGTAGAGTAGCTGTAACTTGTGACAATTTTTTTTTGTCCACTGACAATATTTTGTACCAAGAAGATTTGCAAAAAAAATATAAATTAAAGAACTCTTAATTTAATTTATGTGCACTTTTTGTTACGAAAGCGCTTTTGACGTTGATCCGCTTTACACTATCATATTATTATTCCTATTATCATTCTTGAGCAAATTATTGCAAAGAGATCCGTTTTTATGAGGGATTCCGTTTCATTCATATAATAAATATGTCCACTCGTAAAAATTGTCACAACAAAATACTACCTTCTGTAGCGCAGACCTCTCTGCCTGTTCAAAATTATTAATGTGAATGGCCTGTCCGACAATATTTCTTGAAATCAAAATCCAATCGTTTTTATTACCGTTGACAAAATGGATAATAAAAAATGATGACATGAATATTATGAGGTTATACGGAACAAACTTATATTTGATTATCATTGCTATACTTTAAGAAAACCAGATAGATACCGGCATTTTCTTCAGAAGCAAATTAAATGAATCTTTTTAAAAAAAACCCAAAGGTGGTCCATGTAACATTGCATGCGTGCCTCTTTCGCGGCTGCCAGCCATACACTCAAGAAGTTGTAAATAGCCATTCAAACTGACTAGCCATTTTGGCACTGCCACTTTAAACTTTTTTTGGGTAAAAGAATACTAAAATGACATGTTTTATTAACTTGGCAATAATATTGTTCCCTCTGGAGTAAACTCTGGTAAAGGTGGCAAACGGCCTCCCTCTCTGCATTATCATCATTAACGGATAAATAAAGTTGATAGCGACAGGTTATCGTTGTTGGTGAAGATTCAACTTTTTGGAGAGATACCGCTACCGAAGTCAAGCCATGATAATAATATCGTGTTGGAGTTGATTAACAAAATGACCATTATCATCTTTTCACTATTATGCTTATCAGAGCCGTTACATGTCTCTAGAAAATCCGATTTATTTATGGGAAAAGCCGAAGCTTGCTGCAAATATATACCATTTTACCACACAACCGCTGCGCCGCTGTAGAATACATGCATTTTTTTATTACTATAAACGTGTTAGATGAACTTTTTCCTTATTTGTCACAGCAGCAGATCCCAAACCGACAACTCTGGATATTATAGAAAATCTCATCTCCCATATAATACAATGCGGAGTTAATACAGTAACGTAGAAAAAAATATCTTCCTTTTTTGGATGTAGATTTTTCCCTGCCAAAAAAATTTACTTGCTCTACTAACTTATTATAAAGCTATACCTATCATTTTGTACGGTTTTGGGGGTATTTATAATACAGTTCGTGCTGAATTTTATCTTTTGTCTGTTTTTTTTTGGTATTTTCAAGAAGAAATGAGTGGGGATCTCTCCTCCCCCCACACCAGAGCTTTTTACATGAATTTGACAGAAAGCTTGACAGATTGCATGGGACAGTCCTTTTAGAGCAAATAGACTTGTATATCATATCACACGCGAGGGTCGCCTTCATTTTTAAGCTCTATTATTTATTCATTTGTTTTTTTTTCTGCTACTTGGGAAAAAAACTTGGGATTTTTATAATGAGCCCATGCCTGATTGGTACGGTGGGTTCCAACTCTGCGTATAAATAAAAAATATATTTTTAGAAATAAAATAATTTCGGGTGCAGGTGTACAAGCCACGGATATAAATACAGCTCAGGTAAGTAAAAGTGAATCCATTTTTTTTTCTCTTTAAAAATGTGTGTCAGTCAAGCTAAACGTAATGTGTGTCATCATCATCTCATATTATTTTTTATCCTTCTCATCCAATCTGCCTCAACCGGCGTGTGTGTGTGTGTGTGTGCATTTTATTTAACAAGAAGCAAATTGAAAGCTGATCTGACAACTGATACGAAAAAAAAAATGTTTAAACGAAAAGAAATAATAATGATAAAGCAGAGAAAATTTTTATGTCGTTTTTTAAGTGCTCCACCACCACCACCAAACCGAAAAGCTCAACCGTGCCACACACACACACCACAAATCAGAAGATGAAATAATAATAAAAAATGTTTTACAGCTTTTCCCATATAACAACTTTTAGAAAACCAGAGCCATGGATTTTCATGTGTTTTTTTTACTACACACACGGCTTCCCCGTTTCCATAATTGATTTGCCGTGAAAGTCTCTAGAGGTAAACTAAAGACGTATGAGTAGTCCTAGTATTTAGTAGCACACAAAAAAGTTTTTTTGATATCTTTTTTTTAAAAAATCACCAGAAGAAAAAAAATGTAGAACGGTCAGTGAACCTAACTCTAAGTCTGGTTTTATGTTAACAGGAGAAACACACGTTTAAAAAAATTATGGCAAAAGATCTGGAAGCAGAGAAGGCGAGATAATAAAAACATGTTAAGAAAAAATCACGTTCAAAAATCTCCAGAGAGGGCCAGAGACTTCTGGTTTAAAGATGACCTTCCTTTTTTATTGAAGACAGACCAGAGAGAGATTAACAGAAAAGGTCGGTCGGTTTTTTTATTTTCTCGGTCAGTCTGTAAAACCGTGTGGGAAAATGAGTTTAAAAATAGCAGGTCATTGTACATAATTAAAGCTATGATGACTTGCGTGTGTGTGTATGCGTGAGCTTTGAGTATTTGTATCTTGAAAGATTATGACAATTTAGTAACCAAACCAGATTCACTTCCGTTTTCTCATAACAAACATGTTCGAGATGATGTCACTTATCAATTGGGGCATGGATAAGCACAGAGGCGGTGACGGGGATGGCGGCACACGCATCATCATCCTCAACAGATTATCGCCGGTCTTTTGTCTTTTCTTTTTCTGCTCATGTTCATCCTTCACAATAAATCCACTCCTTTTTTTATACCGCTCATTTGTCAGAGATGAGCAGTCTTTTTATTTCTCAAAAATTGATTCCGCTCTACTGCACTGCTAATACCTCCCAAAAGACTGATATTTTTTGCCGACAAAAATAAAATATAATAATAATAAAGAATTTCAAACTTTTATATAAAAAAGCCCAACTCTCTTTTTTTTATTTCTCATTGTAAATTTATGTGCGTAATAACAATAGCGATAGCAGTCGTATCAGCAACTCATACATTAATCCTGTATCTCTTTCTGTTTCCTTCTTCTTTTTATCTTTTGAAAAAAAAAAAAATTTGCGAATAAAGTGCGTGTGTGTCGGTTCTGAATTATTTGGTTCGTTGATGCGTAAGTTTAAGTAAAAACATACACACACACAAGCAGGCAGACAGACGAAAGATACACACACACACACGCACTCTCACTCAAGCAATTTTTTTTTCTCGTGGAGATTTTGCCTTTTAGCCAAAAAGCTTTAAAGAAAGTCTTGACTGATCCAGACTGCCATTTGCCATGCTGCTGGGTATTTTTTTTTTTGGAATAGTGGCTTGTTGCCAATTTTCCTTTTTATTTTATTTTTCAAACTTCTCCGTATAATTTTTGCATTTACATCATTCATTCAAACAAGCTTATAGATATATACCGCTAAAGACAATGGCAGAAAAAATAATAAAAATAGTTTTTGTATGTGCAATTTGTCTTTTTTTTTACCCATTTCAATTGTCTGTATATATTTTTGTAACTCGGTTTTATATTCCCGTTTTCATTTTCATCACAATGGTCGGTCATGCTGCTTTTGAAATGCGTTTTTGGAAACTTTGCAAATAAGAAAAGAAAATTATGGCAGGTTTGTATTTTTTATTTATGCGTGTCATGTCAACTGGCATGAAAGGATCATCAACAATAACAGTAACAACAACCACCTGACCTTGTTCACGTCACCACATGTCACACTGTCAATCAGCGTATTATATATTTTGTTCCTGTATCAGTTTACCACCGCTGCTGCCGAGCTACTCTCAAGCATTCATTTAAAATTGTTAAAATAAAATGATTCACTTCATTCATAAATTTTAAAAAAAATCATAGATCTGTCATGTCTCTTAAATCAAATCATCCAATGACAAAATAATTGTTATAATTACATATTCTGTCTGTCTGCTCATCCGAGAAAAAAAAACTGCATACTTTTTTTTCCCAACAAGCTTTTCTAGTTTTCAGTCTCAATTTCAGTCTGCATCTCTCTGTCTAAATATCCATTTCATTTTTTACTATCTCACGTGTCATGTTTTAAATGATTGATGATGACACATGGGGAACATGACACAATGTAATTCATCCAAAAAAATCCAAATATTTGCATTTCAAGCTATGATATAGACATAACTGGATTCATTCAATTTTTATTATTGTTACAATTTTAACATGCACTCTAGAATTGAATACCAAATTATTTTACAATTTATTGTTATAACCTCCCGACCGTCACCGTTTGCAATAACAATTAGCAATCTTTTTTACTCCTTATTTGAGCTTTCATGCATGCACATTGTAACAATAATGCCCATTGTTAAATATTTTACAAGTTTAACTACATATCTGATCCTTTTAACTATTACTCACGTACCAGTAGTCGAATCAGTAGCCTGTTTGCTTATTATTTAAACTACCCAACAAAATTTTCTACTTAAATTATCCCATATTTTTCACTCAAGTCACGTCAATTAAACAACAACGCAGTGAAGCAAACAACGTAAATATTTAAGATAAGCAGCAAAAATATTTTCTGTTAGATTCTATCCAAGCATGCAGCATACTAACTATATATGCATCAATGACATTAAATATTAAACTCCATTTTTCTCATCACGAACAAAAAAAACGGTTACAACGACAACACACCTTACCTTACTCTTGTCCTAAATACTCTGTTGGATAATATGTCGATAATAACAAGTGCCTTTTTAGTGTTATTGACAGTCTCAATAATTCAACAAGGGACTTTGTAACCAACTTAGCCATAAAATATAATAACAAGTGTATTGAGAAATTGAGCGAGATGCAAACATATTTTAGTACATGCTCCTGCTAATATACCGAAACACTTTTCTATACAGCTATACGGCTTCTTTCTTCTGACCTTAATTTTATTTTCACAGAAGAGCTCCGAGAGAGAGAGAGAGAGAAAAATGTTAATCTTGTACAAAAGTCATACAGATTCCCCCATGTGAGATGAATACCTTTACAGCTTGGCTAACTAAAATCTCGAGTCTAATAATCCGACTAAACAATATTTTCCCCTTGTCCACTTCAATAATCATCATGTACATAGAAGAGCTGTACTCTTTTTAATGTCAGCGAGGAATAAGCGAGTCAGGAAGAAAAAAAATTATTTATTTTGCTCCTTGCTCCTCCATCACATCAATTTCAACTTCTCCCTGCCAAACCACTCATCTCGTAGAAGAAGAGTTTAGCTCAAACGCTGCTTAGTATGCATGATGTTAATAATAGTAGTAGTTTATGTAATAGTAATAATAATCATGATTATTATCCTGTGATCCTCAACTGCATCCGCCGACACCATGAACATCACAAAACCAACCACTCTCCATCACTTCTCACTATGGTAAATAGTATCCGTCTTGGAGTTACTTTTTTCACTTGAAAAAGATGAGTGGAAGATGACTTTTCATCTTGTGAAAATACTTGTATCAATTTCTTAATAGGTTTACACGGTTTATTTTGTAAAGCGGACGATGATCCAAAAAGGTAAGCAGAATCCTAATAAGCTATCAGATTTTTGAGATGGCTTGACCTAAAAAAATTTGGCAATGTATTTTTTATCATTTTGGCATTTAGTAGTCCAGTAGTGCGTTTTTATTAACTGGTACATAGAATGCGTGAGTAAACTAAAGTGAATTGGACGCTACTGGTAAAATAAATAAGGAGAAGGTTTTTGAAAGGAAAAAGATCAATTGATAAGATTAAGGCTACCGACGAAAAAGATGAGAAGAGGATGATTTTTGTTAGGGGCAAAGTGATCATTTTTCTAAAGGGGATTTTAAAAGTGTTTTAACCACAGAAAATTTTTTATTATCAATTTTCTTCCCCTCCTTCATCATTATGATTATGTAAGGAAATTAGCCTCACTTTAGTTTAATTGAGGCACAGGAATGAAACGTGAGCTAAAAGCGTAATCATATTTTCTTTTGAACATTTTTACATGCATAATAATTACGCTTCTTATATTGATGGCCACATTATTATTATTATTTTTCAAGAAGAAAAGACAATTAATCTACCTTATAGCTTAAGTCTCTCTTTAAAATGATCATGATGGAATGTTAAGGAGGAAAAAATATATAATGGGATCAAGGTCGAATCTGAAGAGTACTGTCCATCCTCACATTATCAGCATTGATCTTCCTTCAAATCTTCCAACAAAAAAGATTACCTCTTTGAAAGCTTTTTTTTCTCCTTCTATTTTTAAGCTTGAAATGAATTACCATAATAATGTTAACGTGACGTAATAAAAAAAACTACTTAATAAAGCCTAATAATAGCAACAACATGGATTTTTACTACAGGTAATTAGTTTTCCTTCAGGTGTTGGTCTTCTAATAATACAAATTACTACACACAAGCTTAAAAAAGTTGGACGGTAGTGTTCCATTTTAGTAATCCGGTCACGTTTTTACTTTCTTTCTTTCATCATTATCATCTTGATCCTTGTGGCATTTTAAGAAACCAAGCTAAAAAAAAGTACACTTGAAAATTGAAAAAAGGCCATCAAGATAGCCAACCTGATTGACAAGACAAAGAGAGCAAAGTGTACTTAAAGGTAAAGGAAACCCAACACATTTTTAACCCATTAACGTGAATAGAATTTCTGGAGGAAAAATTTTTTGGAGGAAACGAACAAGTATATATATTTTCGCAAGCACATAAAAACAAGAAATGATGGTCAAGCCACTTGGACATTGCAAATTAGCCAGAAAATAAAAAAATCTTGAAAATTTACAACACAAACATATATTAAATTTTTATTACATTAACTCGTCATGCTTTAATATTTTCAAAGAGAGAGAAGCAAAAATGAATGAAACTGAACACATTACACACAAACCATTTATTTAATAATCTTCCCCAACAACAAAAGTAAATAAAATATAAAAACCTCCATTAACCCTTCGCACTTAATTACCATCCAGTTAACACGATAGTCTATCAGATCATAACAAAAAAAAAGCTAAAATGCTCATGTAACCTAACTGTTTATATTCCTCTCTTGGGTTTTAAAATCCACGTTTGTATAAGGAAGAAAAAAACAGGATTTTTTCTCTTACTTGATATTCATCAGAAAGAAAAAAAGATAATCATAAAATCTATTCATTCAACTCATGCGTAAAAAAATGTGCGTAGAAAAACGCAGCTCATCTCATGAAGTTCATAATTGCACACTATCCTCATCAAAAAAATCATCAGTTATTTTTTCACAAAAAACATTTAAACTACTTACTCACGACAGCAGAATCTTTTTTGGTTAAAGATTTTTTGCAAATTAGCAGGTTTTTTTTAAAGCGCATGATGATATGGAGAGTTTTTTAGGCTTGTTTACCTTTTGATAATATTTTTTCTTTCCGCTTCTCTTATGACAATGACAGTGAACATGGTTAATTAAATACCGTAACCACCTTCTTTTTTTTCTTTCTTCCTAAAAAACATTTCTTGCTTTTGGTGGTCAGTGGTGGTTAAATTGTGGTCATGTTTTGAATTTTAAACTTGTGGGAGTAGCTGTGTATTATGACGTGACCTCAAGTTCTTCTAAAGCCGAGAGCCGACACAAGATAACATTTCATTAAAATAAAAAAAGGAAGGAAGTAGAAGAAGAAAATCCTTTCATGTAAATAGTTAGACATAAATGGGTTTTATAACTGAAAATTACACAGAGAGAGAGAGAAAAAAAGTAAACTTGCTAATTACTACTAAACCACAGAGAGGATTTTTTGATGGAGTTGGTCAAGAAGATGAAGGGGAAAAAATGTAAATTTTTTTCTTGCCGGTTTTTTATTTCATGATACCTCTCTGTACTTTTTGAGCATACATTTTTTTGCAAACTGTATCTCGGAATTGTAATACAAATCTGCATATATTTTTATAATGGCAAACTTCCGATTAAGTTGACAGCTCAAGTGTCAATACTACACGTCACGTAACTCATCTTGAATTTGCAAAAAATCCTAAATACTACCAAGTATACTTGTGTGTATAAAAAGTCAAGCCGTTCCTTTGGCTTATCATTTATCAACTTATCATCCAACTTGACGCATACGGTGTCATCCAAAATTCACCTAAAGAAATACTGAAAACATGAAACAATGTCTAAAAAAATGTGTCCCATGAAACATGAATGTTCCCCAAATAATTCATACAGAAAAAATAAAATCCTCTCTCTCTCTCAGTCTCAAGCACTCACAAATCCGCTCTTCTCAGCTTACACTTGGCTTACTTACTCACAGAGTCAGAGAGATGCAATATCTCACAAAAAAAACTTTAAGCATGCCTTGTTCATCTTTAAGCTTCGTCAAGTCTTGTCGGCTTCTTTTCTTTCTTCTCAACTCTTTCATGTTCTCTGTGCTTCTCAACTTTCAATCGTGTAAAACGGCGAAACAAGTCAGCATGCTGAAATAAGAAGCTGCTTCTTTCTTGCCTTGGCTTCTATAATACATTATTATTATTATATGCTCCAAAATCTCTTTCTGTGCTCTTTTTTTTTTGACTCTTCATCTCCTTCTCAACTTTTGAATTCAACATGATCAACTGATAAAATAAAAGTAATACTGTGCATGTCTCTTTGCTGATGTAAGAAGAAGGAAAAAAAGGATCATCTTCTTCATTCATGTAACATTTCTATCGTATCAATTCACTCACAAGTAAAAAAAAAATACAAGTAACAAAGCCGGATTACTACTTTTACTACAACATCAGATCACATTTACAATTACATGGTTGACTTTTCAGTGAGGAAATGGATAGCCTCTCTCGTCTTATCTAAACGCTGTCATCTCTTTTATATTTTTTGAGGGCAATGCGAGACTCGCTCTTTTAAAAGATAACAGCATTTCACCAACAACATTAAATCTCTATCGCTATTAAAGTTTTTTAAGTGTTTTTTTTAACTTATCGCTGATTAATTGCTTTAATTTATCACCGGTTTGCTGTCGCCGCCTTTGCAGTTTTTCTTTCTTGTTTCAAGTCAGGTATGTAATCGAGAAGATTTTTCGTGCTATATGGGTGGCCATGCAGTTTTACTGGAATATTTTTTCTTATACAATCCTGTCATTCATTCATATATTTTTTTGCAAAATAAATGCAGTTTGGAGCATAATGGACAGCAAAGAATTAATCTTGAATGTAAACGCTCATTCTTCACTGTTGAGTCATCATCCAGTTTAGTTTGAAGAAAAAATGTGCCAGAAAAAAATATCTGGGACAAAATATTCGCATGTCGTAGCGGCCCTCGTCGATAGAACTCTACCAAGCTTCTATATCCATTTTTTGTTCGGGTTGCAAACATTTTTCTCTCGGTTTCCTTTCAGTCTGTCAATCAAAATCAGATGGAAAGGAAAAGAGTGCAAAAATGCATGTATGACTCCTCAAGCAAGGGAAAAAAATCGTTACACTCTTGTTAAACGAGAGAGGTGACAAAAATGCAAGCCAAAAAAGTTACGTGTTTTTTTCCTCTTTTGACATCAGATCCCTTTTTTCCGTTTAAAACTTTCCTTTCTAACGAACGCCATTGCATTTTCTTAACATTTTTTTTTGTGTGAGGACGATTGACTTTTTTTTGTATTCCAATTCCATGATAGTCTCCCATGCCGCGCCTGCAATGCAATCTATCCATCCGTTCTGCTCTCTTTCTTTTTCCAAGATTGATTGAGTGACTTGGTCGTTGAAGACGTTAAAACACTTTTTTTTCTGCATTGCAGTATCCCCACTGCTGCTGCTGCTGCTCCAATTTCTTTTCCTCTTTGCTTAAGTGTGCATTCGGATGTTTGATTTGATAATATAAAGAAAAGGGTCGAAGATGAAGATTTTTGTTCAAATATCTCATCTTTCTGATGCATTTTTTCCACTTTCCATCTCTCTCAATTTATCATTCATGAAAACAAAGAGCACTCTCTACATTGGCAGTTTTGCACATTGGCATGGCATGCAATCCATTTTTTTGAAAGTTAAACTGCATAACAATTTTTTTATACTCTGGTCGATTAAATGATCAAAAAAAGTAACATTTAAACTGCTTTTCCTTTCTTTCTTTCTTTCTCAGGTTAACAGCCAACAAATGAGAGGTCAGTAACGTAACTTGCAATTGATTGGAATGCGTAGCCTCAAAATTATCCCAGATAACCCACTAGTATAAATAAACCGTTCAAAATGCAATGCTCCACTTTTCTATCCGCTTGTTAGATTCCAACATAATCACGGTCGTCCTTTCCTCGTAAACCTCATTAGCATTTTCCCCTCTCTACTTAAAAACTTATTTTTAATTACCCTTAATAAACCGAATTAGTGAATGAAACGAGAGAAAATCAAATCAAATTGCACACAAATATATTTCATTACTCCACCACAGTATAGCATATTTGCAATAGCCCATTCGAAAAGCAGAGTGCGAGAAAAAAATAATCTCGAGCCAAAAAAACATTTTTAAATTTTCAAGCCAGAAAATCACTCTTTCAACTACTCATTCAACATTCCTAAAACTTTTTTTTTTATTTTCCCCATCCATTTCTGCCAAACTTCACACATCTTCTATAAAGCCATCACACTAAAATCTCTATCCTCCTCACATTTTTCTTCTTCCGGTTGTTATAACCACAGCAGTAGTTCCCATAAAACAATATTTTCTAACGACTTTTAACAATACTAACGATCCCGATGACAATCAAGATGGGTTTTTTTGTGTGTAAATGTGATAATGAGAATTCCACTTGTTACCACCAAACCCATCTTTTTCTCCTCATCATTTTCTTTATTGTTTCAAATAAAGTCATAAAAAAAATTCTCTACACAATATCCTTACTCCTCCTTTTCATCGCGTTTTTTTGTTGCAACGACATTGAAAATTTATTATACTATCAAACCTTAACTTGTGGTTCTTCTGGTGGTGTCGTCCGACAAGGGTAATTTACAAAAGAGTAATGGGCTTTAGTTATCATTTTTTCCCCTTTACTCCATTTTATTTTGCATGCGGCGAACAAAGACCTGAAAAATTTTTTTCGTGTGGGTGTTTTATCGCCTTCTGTCATGCGAAAACCCCAAGAAAGTAAGATGCGTAGAAATGTTTAGCAGAAGATAACACTCCTTTCTTTTTAATTCTTAATTAGCAAAAAAAACATAATAACCCAACCAAAAACACTAATAATGATGACGGGTATACGCATAACCGCATGTGCTAAAATATGTGCATAATATGCAAACAAATCATTTTTTTTACTCTCGTTTGCCCTCATAATAATAATGATAGTTGGTAGATTTTTAAGAAAAAAGAAATGGTAAAGTTGAAAGAATCATTTAAATCCTGGCTGGATGTCTGTGATTGATTGATTGATACTTTTTTAGTTTTTATGGAAGGGTTAAGACCAATCCTTTTAATCTAATATACCACAAGACTAGTACTAACGGATTTTTCTAGTTGGCAGTTTTATTATATAACCGTTTTTTTCACCAGCAGCCCAGTAAAAATGATAATGATTTTTGTTGTATATGCGTGCGTATGTGTATATATAACGGTCACTGAACTTTTTTTATGGGTGGCTTCCTTACGAGCTTTATTTTTTTGAAAAAAAATATGACGGTTAAGACGGTTGATGATAATACTTTTTTTTGAGAATATTGACCAGACACAGAAAAAAAAGCTTTAAGATAAACAATAATAATAAAAAAAATTAGATTTTTTACTCAGGGAATCTTGAAAGGAAAAAAAAGCCAGAAGTCTGCGCGGAAAGAAGCAGACGGGAAGAACAAGTGGACACCAGACACGTTTTTAAGCGAAATAGAATAATATTTTTCTGCAGAAATATAAGGAGAGTGAGATTAAAACCCGGAAAGAAAAACAAATCTTTAGGTCATCCTCCCAAAAATAATACTTCTTAAATAGCATAAACCTCTCTGTGGAGCAATTAGACAAGCGAAATTACTTAAGACGGATTAACAATACAAGCTTGCGTAACATTTTATTATGAATATTTTTTTCAAGGATTTTAAACAATGGAACCACAAGTCTAAGAGAATTCCATTGTTTAATCAGATTTTCCACCTCATAAACTTTTGGGGAGACAAATCTCTTTTGTTGCTGCCGATCATGTCCTACAAAACCCCAACGGTTTTTTCTTTCTCTATTCAATAGACCGTTTGTTGCCCGTGTGCCAACTGGAGTGAATAAATGGCTTCTCTTCTTGCACAACGGTTTTTGATGCTAGGATGGCTTGTTCGGAATTAATTTTATGATTTTGTAGAGAACGCACTTTGCTTTCTTTGCACGCACTCTTTGGCTGAAATGCCAACAAACAAAAGGAGTCAAGTTCATTGTCATTGTCTTTCTGTCATCAACGGCATTGTTATAAAAAGAAGTAAAAAGACAAGACACACGAGGAGGATGAATGAATAACAAAAAACGGTAATATAATTATGCTCTCTATTCGGATGGTTTTTTAGTTAAATATGCTTATCTGACGTTATATTGTTTATCTACGTCTACTACTACAACTAGGGTAAATGACAATGCAGAAATGATAAGTGCTTTCAGGATGATAAGGTCGCTTTTGAAAAATGAATTATGAAGATATAAATTATAAATATGATAAAATGTAGCTTCGTTGGTTTGCACAGTTAGGAAATATGAATTGATGTTTTTGGCACCTAAAGTCTATAGGATTTTCAGCAGTTTTATGTTATAATGAGTGGAGCTTAAATGAGATAAAATGAGTCGTCAGGAATCGAATATTTGTTTTATATTAGCATGTTTTATTCAACATGGAGGAAAACTTTTAGTATAATAATAATATACAACTTATTCCATACTAGTGTGATAGCCCCGGGAAAGGTTCCGGTTTCCTGAACCACGCATCAATACACCACCGTCGGTGGCGTAGCCACTGACACGAGCTGCTTGGATACAGGTGTCGTCGTCAGAATCTGACATGTCCTTGACTTCCTCGTCTTTCTCTTCCTGGTTTTTAGCGTCACCTTGGCCTAAGTCCTCTTCAGGGACTAAAAAAGTAAAGTATTGTTACATTTGATAAACACCACTAGGATGATGTAGGTATGGCAATTATTTTAAACTTAACAAATGCTACAAGACTTACCACCAGGTTGAACCTCATCAATCGGTTCTTCAGCAACAGCGACTCCTGCTACTGGTTCTTCGATGAAAACCACGGGAACTGGCTGAGGGATAAATCCTCCAGCTGTCACAGGTTCCGCTACAATCACGGGTTGGGCCGGCTCTAAAACTATAAGTCAAACGTTACCTTGCATTAAATCCGTTTTATAACAATATTGATGATAATAGATGGTAATTATTTTTTAATTAAATAATAATTAATGAACCTTACCCTTGGCTGATAAAGCGATTCTTGGGTTGACGTCAATCCGTGGCTCAGGCTGACCCAAACCCACCTGTGGCTCAGGCTGGCCCAGACACCAGAGGGCCCTGCAGCACCTGCACGCAAGCCTTTAAATATGTATAAAAAGATTAATTCAAATTAGTTACACCTGCAGTTAACTTGAATAAAACGGTTATATTAAAATCCAAATTAATTTTCTTACGACTGCCAGAGTGCACGAACCCACGACCCTTGGGGAACTTGCTCTTCTTCCTCGCCTCCCAAATTCATCCTTGAGCCTCTATCACTCATCTACAAACAAATAATTATACCAAAAAATGAATTTAATTATTTAAAGCTACTAAATTATCCCTCCCTGTGCAAAAACAACACACAATTTTACCACCCTTTAACTCATCATTAACCTCCCACCCCCATCCTCCCACTTTTCACGCAATTTACAATCCCAACAATTAACATTATACCTCAAAACCACAGAAATATTTATAACCATTAATATTTTTAATTGACAGAGTTAATTAGCCTTACCTTACTCCCTTAAATTCTCACACTGTCTTCCTTCCTCGATTCCCCAAAAAAGCACCTAAAAACAAACAAAAACTCTAATTAAATAAATGAATTTGCAAGGATTAAAAAAACACGGTGGACTTTTAATTGGTTTGCAACAATTTACTTACGTGACTATCAACAATAATTAACTTTTTTAATTGTCTCAAGAATTAACTCAACCAAAACACAAAAGCTCTCTTCACACAAAAAGTTTTTAGCTCGCAGAAAGAGTGGTGCCGTGCCGTCTGCTCTGCTGTTCGTTCGGTCCAGCCACACGCGAGGAGATGCTGCATCCCAGCAAAAAGTTTTCTACGCGGCGTACACATCATCTCATTTTTTATGCTTTACACAAACCAGCCCAACATTTTAACTGTTTTCCTTTGTTATGGCGTCATGAGCAATTAACAATGCTATTTTTGTGCAACCATACTACTATGAATATATTGACAAGTCATTATGCATAAATAACTATAAATGGTTATAAGAATAATTAAACAAAAAAAGAATAATGTTTTATTTTCAAACATTCTGGAATGATTTAACTGACTTGACAATGATAAAAGTATTATTTTTAAAAAATGATATTAAGTTTGATGGAAAGCTTGTGAGAAAAGAAAGAAAGAATAGAAAAGTGTGTAGGATGTTTAAGAGGAAACATGTTTAATTTGCTTGGATTTCAAACTCTATATGGTATTCTCTAGGTACGTTAACGTGAACACATTTAAGGACATTCGGCATTCGTCCCTGGACAGGAATGAAACGCCCGGTTCGAAAAGGAGATGATTCCCCATGTTCAGAAATTGTCAACGCCAAAAGTCTGATTGATTTTTTTCACGACCTTCAAGTCCTTATTTATTTTTTAATTAAGAAATCAGATCAAACAAAATTCATCATACATTTCTAATAATACAAATATTTAAGTTTGTTTTTTTACCGTTACATCTCACAATTACTTTACTGTTATAAATTATTCCATTTACACATCACATCATTCACTCAAATATCCTCAATTGACATTAAAACTAATTATGTGCATGCAACCTCATTATACAAACAATACAATAATATTTTTTTCTTCAGATTTTAAAATTTAACCCGTTCAGATTTTTAAAAAGTAAACTAAAAAGTAAATAAAAGTAATGAGTCACATGCCCGACTAATCTTTCGTTTGTCTTTTTCTTTTTCTGGTGACAGGAGCATTGGTGCGTGATTGTTTACACGCATCAATTTTACAGAACCACTTACCTTTTGGAACGTCTCTTTGGGTGAGCCCGAGACAATCCAAATGATACCATTGGATCGGGCAGCCCTTAAAGTCGCACGCAATCATGCCCCTGTCCTCAAACGGTTTTCGACAAACACACCAAATTTCAGCATCTGTGGCTTTAGCAGTAGCTTTCAGTTTTTTCTTACACGCGTTAAGCTGTGAAGTGTTAGTAACTACACCGCTCGGAACTCTTTTGGGAACGTTCATGTTGCGTTGGGATTCCACTAAGGTCTCCCGTCCTCTTCCGCGTCCCTTTCCACGGCCTCTGGATCTACGAGGTGATTGCTGTACGGATGCTGTAGGCCTTGGGGGTTGTGATAAATTTAGCTCGACTTCCTGGTTGGGAAATGAATGCGTGGACCTGGATCCTTTGCCAGTCATACGTCCTTGAACTAAAAAAACCATATAAAAGCCCGGGTATTATATTTTCCATTTCAGCATATCACAATCTCATGATCATTCCTTGCTTTGTTACCAAAATTGGAAAGAAAAAAACGATTGTAGTTTACATACCTAATTCTCTTTGCTGACTCTCCTGCATCTGTAGAGGGAAAGTAATAAAATTGAAATAAATTAAAATTCAATCCATGAAATAAATTGAATGACGAAACAAAATGGTTTTTTACTAATTTTATACTTACCATGAGCTGTTTATTAAGCATGCCATCCTGACCTTTCCTTTCAGCAATTAAGCGAAGTGATTGAAGATTTTCCACTCCTCGCAGCAAACGTAATAAATATTCCTCATTAGTCATACTCCATAATTTATGTGAAGCAGTTACTTTTTTCCGAACCGGCTCCGTGAGCTGTTTCTTATGGAACACTTCTTCGCTACCAGATTCTTCAGTTTCTAAATCAGACTCAGGGAATACCGGGTACTCTTTACCTTCCTTTTCTTTACCATCCTTGACCACATTAGTGGATGTCTTTGATCGCCCGACCGCTTTTTTGTTTTTTCTGTACTTTCGTCCGGGTGTAGACGCCTCATCATTACTTCTAGCAGCCCTGTGAGAAGCTGAAGGGCTCAAGCGAAACTTTTTAGCAGCAGGCATGCCATTCTTGTCCCTATTTAAAGATCCTACTGGTCTTCTTCCTCTATAGCGTTTAGTAGGCGGTATTAGAACTGGAGTGCTTGTTTGATGTGCAGCGTACGTGGGATGATTATAAAATGTGCTGCTCTTAGCCAAATATTTGGCAGGACCTGACTCGGGTGTGGCATTAGAACTGCGGTCTTCATCCGACTGCCTTTCATCATCCT
>JAHZMV010006390.1:0-15229 GCA_027743765.1 Coecobrya sp. COE2
CATCTCATAAAGATGCCATCATTTTTTCTATTTTTTCTGTACGAACCCGTGATCTTTGGTCTAGCGATTTTGTTACACTAGACCACTCCACTACACTGCCAGTTCATATGTACGTATACTTAATTCATTATTTAACACAACATGATGTGGTAAGGAATAATACACAATATGTAAATGGTTTGATATTTCTATTTCAAATATGTGCTATAATTGTTTTATTATTTCCCGTCTGCATTTAATTGCCGAGGGGAAGAAGCCGTTTGAAAAAATACGAGTTATTTCTATTTTTTGTCAAGCAACACAAGAGAAAGCATATTTCGAACCATGTCATCGCAAATATTGATGCCCAGTTTTGCATTGCACAATCCATAAGGTCCAAAATAAAAACAAAAGGATGGAACTGAAGAGAGGAGTCTCTTTTCAAACTGGTTACGACCAATATAAATTGGCCACTTCTGCTTGAAATGAATCACGTTTTTGTAACTAATGCCGCACGTATATGTCATCATTAGAGCCATAACAAAGCAAAATGTTGTGGCAGGTGGCATCAGAAGATATATAAAGAAATTAAGTTGTTCGTACATTTTAATGGTAGCATAACCTGATCCAGTTCCGATTAGTATACCAACAAATATTGCTATTAAAGAAAACGTGTAAGTTGTCTCAAACACACATCTGCAAAAAATCTGTAATTTTCTAGTACGGCGATATGCTTTGAAAAAGTCACGCAATGGTCTAGTCGACCTACAATTTTCATAGTTTTCATGAGAATGCAACCGATTTGAGTAAATTGTTAAATCTTCCAGAAAGACGTTACCAAGCACAATATATAACACAGCAGCACATATACCATAAACATTCATGGAGCCATAGATAAAAGACGCTACAACTTTAATTGGTAGGGCGGTTCCAAAAATTACCTGAACTGGATCAAATGTTAGTGCAAATGGAACTATAGCAAAGATGACAACACTTAGAAGCATCCAAATTGTGAGTGCGTAGACAAAATATAGCTTCAGAAAATAATAAATATTTTTGGAACTCTTTCCCATCCCCTGCACTAATAACAAACCTTGGTGGACGGTGAATTGAATTAGTTGGGTGTGTCTATTGGTCATGTAAGTACAAACAATGAATATTACAGCAATACATGCCGCAAGTCCATAGATAACAGCTTCGTCCATATGGTGAATTATGTATTCTTTTCGATGTGACAACAACCACATAAAACGGCACAGAAGATAGATTGTAATGGAATTCAAACTTGTTGTAGCATATAGTCTGTATGCTTTTTGCCATTTCTGTTGGCTTGATGGATTATCCAGTAGAAATTGTTGGGTGAGATGTGCTTTGTACGGAAGGGAAACTATCTTTTGTAGAAGACGTGCAATGTTGAAGAAACCCTCTGTGAATGCCATGGTAATTTGTTTAAATGTTTTGAATTTATTATGAAAGCTATGTATAATATAATGTTTAGGCAATTTTAAGCCATTTTTTCACCTTTGCGGAAAAATTGGAACTAAGCTATTTAAAAGCTGCCAACTGACTAGCAGAAAATTTATTACGACTTAAAAATGATAAATGTATAAATTTTGAAAGTGCGTAAGAATAATATGTTGTCATTTTGAAAATCCATTTAATGTTTTATTTTTGCCAGCAGCTGCTACATAACTGTTTAATTTTTTGTCCGAGGTTGGATATTTTTTCAAGTCAAGTATTGCTTTCCATGCTCTGACAAAAGTCTTCACCGATATTGCGAAAAAAAAGCTTTCTTTGGTTCGTCAAAAAGGAAATAGCTGTAAAGGTTAAAGACAGAATAATAAAGTATTTATTTGTTTTTAAATTAAACAAATTCAAATATAGCAGATTAAGTTAAGTAGAAAATTATCTAATGTTTCTTCTTCAAGCAATTTCTTTACTTCCTCATGGTTTTTTTTCAATTTTATGTACATAAAACCTTGAAGCAAAAATAAAAACTGGCATGAATAAGTCTCGTTGTATCAACTGTCTATTAGAAATTGTTTGATGTTTTAAAGCGGTGTAACTCAACAATTTCAAGTTACAATGTTACAATACGTTACAATATATCATGTTTTGATGCTTCGCAATGTCTATGCGAGTTTAAAAAATTGATGGACATCGTTAATATTTCATAAAGATTCGTAATTTACTTCGTTTTCCTTTTTAATGTAAAATAAAAATTACTGCGATCTTATTAAAATTAAAGTAAGTTATATGTAGAATCTTGTTTCTGGTATTTTTGGTAATAATAACACGTACATACGTCAGAGTAGATAGAACTAGACATATGATAATATGTTATTCCTATTTAATTATAAAATTATACCAGGAGTATTCAATTTTGAGTGGCACTCGCTAAAACCTAAATATCTCTAATGTCTAAAAAGCAATTTTCACCTATTTTTCCACAAAAATTCCCTTGACCTTGGTGCACTTTTCCCACCGGTATGCAACAGCGCAAATGCCTTGGTTTGAGTAGGAGGTGGGCCGATGTTGGAGTCATGCTCTGACACTTTTTTCTAGCTCATCAACATCAGAATATGACTACCCACGCAGATAGGTCTTCATATTTGGAAATAGAAAGTCATCAGACGGTGCGAGGTCTGGGTTGTAAGTAGGATGGCTGAGCAGAGTAAATCCCACGTGGCCAATGTAGTCCTGGGCGACTTGTAAAGTCTGGCTTAGCGCATTTTCATGAAGCACGTATACCAAATTACTCCATCTTTTTGTCCCACGTTTTCTTAAATGAGAATATAGTATTTCATCTTGGCCTAGATTTATGAGTAGACTTGCATAGTCAATGTCTTCCCTTTACTAAAAACCCTACTAATGAAACTCTACTAGTAAACCAGAAAGCAACAGGCATAACTGTGAACGCTTTGCACACGGTTTTTCTTCTATTGTTTGGTAAGTATTTTGGGAATCTACCTAGCACGGCTTACCGCCAAGAGATATATGGTCGGTATATCCCACTTCATATGGTGCGCGTGGAGCAGCAGGCATTTTATTGTATCCTGCATACACAAAAAACACGGCTTGCATTTGGTGGATGGATTTGTGTTTGCATGTATGTAAATGGGCTTCTAAAACTGGAGTTCTTTAAAAGTGGACTTCCAAACTTCAACAGCATTAAAAAACTACAGGACCAATTGTTAGGATCAATAGCTCATATTAAAGCCAACTAATTAATCTATGCACTACGTAAGACCATATTTCGATTTATAGAGTGAGGGTATCTTTAAAGCATAATTCTAATTTAAATAGTAGTTTATTTTATGTTACCAATAATATTTTACCAAAATTTCCTTGCGCAATTAATAGAGTAGTTAATTAGCTTTAGTTTGATCCATTGAACCTCAAAATTTGTGCATTAGTCATTCAAGGACGTTGAATTTTAGACGTAAACTTTTCTCCATATACATGCATGTAAAAACTCTCACGCATGATTGAGGCAGTCCAAATATGCATGCAAACACACACTGGAGCCTTAACACTACACCGTAAATGGCTGTTACATTGTGTACACAGAGCCCACAGATATTCGCACTTTTTCAGCTATCTCACTCTAAGTCAGTCGGTTATCTCTGCCGAATACGTGCTCTACCTTTTTCACTTGAACGTAATCCGTGGCAGTATGTACATACCTTCAGCTTTCCATGCAAAGTATCAATGTCCATTGGATAGTGGAAAGTGGATAGTGGACAATGTCCATTTTGTCCACCATTTCCTTTATTGGACAGTGGACAATACTGGACAGCCCATAAGCAATGTATTGCTTCTAATGTAAGCTGTCCATTGTCCACTATCCACTGGACAGTGGACAATGGACAGTGTCCACTGAAAATGGCTTTGTCCATGGACAATTTGATACTCTGTTTCCATGTTTATTCCCCACTGACATATCACCACTTTTAAACCTTAAGCACAACCGATTTACAGTATGCTATAGGGGTGTTTGTTTCCCCATTATCTTTTTCAAGTCACCACTTACGGGTGCTCTCCGGAAGCCTTGCAAGTAAAGAGACTGACTAAATTACCGTTCTTGTTTGCTTGAGAACAACAACACTTGTTTGATAATTTCTTTCCCGAGAGCACGATGTTGCCAATGATTAAAATTGAATAAAGCATTGTGTTTTACATGTTTTGCGACAAGGTTTTTATATGACGGTAATAGATAGGTATGACTTTGACAGTCACTTTTGTTTTAATCCAATGTTTGTTAAAAGTTCCAAAATATCCGAAGCAGTTTAAATTCTCGTATTTTTCGGTAGATTTTCTGATTGAATTCCAAACATCTAGCTGCATATAAAACGGATTTCGGAAAAACAACATCTGGCATTGATGATTATATCAGTAATACATGCATTTCTCAACCGGAATAATTATTCTTATCAACTCTGGCCATACGAGCGTATCGTTCTACTACCTCAATAAAACGGAATATATTTACACCTTTCCTACTTACGTGGAAGAAGAAATTCTTTTTAATTACACTTATGAAACCAGTTTTGCATGATGCACACACCTCTGACTGCATCGTTTATCCGGTTTCATGATCTGGACAAGTCTGCTGAAAGTGCAAACCCATATGATATATCAGATTTTGCATGCATAATTTTCTAACATACATACAATTACAGTGGAATGGATTAGCTGCAATTGAATCCCAATAAATGAAACAGATTCTGAATAAATAAATATTAAATAGATACTATTATCTTAATAATAAGCATTCAAGCACAACTGACGTATAAACTTCAGGGAAACACTTGTTTAGCAATTAATTCACAACACCTCACGCCACACTTGGTATAATCTTTCTAGCAGTTGTTGGGAAGTGTATGTCGAACGGTCGGACGACTTCAGAATTGTGGAGAATATCAAGTAAAGCGGATTCCACAAATTCTTCATAGATTCAAAAATTTAAGAAAATAATCTGCAACATTCATCATGCAAAGGTCAGCTTAATAATATTACTAAATACAGGATTGAATTCGAAATGACTACGGAATAATCCTTCAATTATTTATCAGATTATTTCCATCACTTATCCATTTCATGGGAATCATAATTGTTTTTGGTTCTGCGGTTCTTTCATTAAACCATGTTGAGACAAATTTAAAAGATATAGCCAGCACAAAGCAGAGTGTGGCAAATTACTCAAACACCATTGCGGTGTCAACACTAGCAGAAAACTTTGTTCCAACCAACAATATTCGAAGGATCAGTAGCTCAAGATCATCATGGCTGAATTATCACATCAATTTCCCCAACTGCTGGCAATGTTCACCACCGGTGAGATAAGAATCATTAAATTTATCTTTAATGGATCATTTTATTCTAGTGAAATATGTTCTGTCACAGATATTATTTATTTTTATTAGTGTTCTATGTCCTCGTGCTGTTTGGCACGATGCGCCACGCGGAAAGGCATTTGTGGATGCGTTCCAATCAATAGACAAATAACTGAATGAATAAGAATTCAGTGGTTGCAGTAAACTACATTCTCATTTTAGTTCATTGATTATTTATCTCATTAAATTTGAGCCAGCTTTGCAACTCGTCAGACCATCTATTGCTTTACTTGATTTTAAATCGTACATTGGTACACGTATACCGAAATAAATAAAAACAAATAATATTGACTTTATCTTTGCACTTTTCAACCTCATTCAAAATAATAATTTCCACTTTCGGGAGCAAACGACAACATTTTAATTATTTCTAAACTATTTTTCATGTGATTTGGACCTTTTATAATATTTAACTCTAGCAAATTTGATTTTCGTCCTTAATACAGCATTTCTGCATTTTACATAAAAACAGTGTATTGTGTTAATTCACTGAAGGCGCCAGCAAGTTCAGAAAATGTTGGTCTCTGATCTGGTTCTATATTCCAGCATGAAGTGATACTTTCAAATCTGTAAAAATTAATAAATACAATATGATTCTTTTAAGATCTTAATTAAATGCATTGGAATAGCTCATACAATTTTAAATTTACATCTCGGCAGTGGCATAATGAGGACGCAACAACCGCACTCCTTGTTCCAACTCATTAACCAATTCAGGTGTCCAAGACATTCCGCCGTAGGGAACGTCCCCTACAAAGTTAAACAATTTCAAGTAATTGTCAAACTGAATCGCGATTTTTAATAATTATAGCTTACCGAAACTTAGAAAATTTCAAATTTTTTAAACTTTCAATAGACATCCATCGCCAAGGCAGTTCTTCCTCTCTACCTTTCTTTGAATATATTTGATAATCGTACAACTTTCTGGACAATCCAAAATCACAGATTTTGCAAATTCCATGTTCACCCAATAGAACATTTCTTGCAGCCAAATCGCCATGCACTACACCTTTACTACAAATATATTCCATTCCGCGAGCGATCTCTTTACAGAAACGAATCAAATTCCGAGTCTTGACAGTTGGTCTGCCATCGGCTTTCCCAATATTCCTTAACGTTTTCAAGTGTTCGAGCAGGGAACCACCTGTACAAAATTCCATAACGACGTAAAGCACACCACGCGGAATTTCTTTCGTATAAGCTCCAATAAACCGAACAATATTGACATGCGCTCCCAAATAGCCCATCAATTTGACTTCATGTAGCATTCCCATAAAGCTTTCTTTTCCACATCCAACTTGAGGCATCTTTACAGCAACCTCTGAGCCCTGGCGATGAGTTCCATCCGATAATAGTGCCCTGTACACTACTCTAAAATTTCCAACTCCCAACACATTTTTAGTATCCAATGATATATCTGTTTGCTTCATTTCAAACTCAGGCTTAAATTTGTCCCGAATATGTTTAATGCTTTCATCAGTATTATCTTCTGGTGATTCCAATTTACCCTGTATGAATTCCTTGACTTCCTCGTCGGACAAGAGTTTTGCGTTTTTTCTTGCGATTATTATTACCCCAATCAACATACCAATTAAAATTATTACTGTCGTAATTGAAACATACACTAGCCACATACTTCCTGCCTGTGGTTCATTTTCTTTTGAAGGAATATCCTTACTATTAGATTTACGTTTTAGTCCGCCCATTTTTATATTGGGTCTCTCTGGTTCAACTCCTAAATACCTGCTTTGGATCGTTTGATTCCAACTACTTGGAGACCAAAGGTCACTGCAATTACTTACCTCCCACCATCCAAGTTCCCCTGATAGTTTTGTAGACATCACCGCTAATAAGATGTATTCCACATTGTAAACCTTAGCAAAATTTTTTAATACGGTCTAAGAATATCAGGAAATCTTTATCTTCTGCTTGGTTGTTTGTAGACTGACGTAATTTGAATATGACTAGCTTCACCGAGGAAATAAAAATTTGCATACTCCTTTTGATGTACAAGTGCGTCTCAAAAACTTTTTGCATTGTATGTCTACTTGTAAGCTTTGTAAAATCTGTCGTCATGGTGCAAACAATGTATGAAGCATTTAATGCATCAATGTACGATAATTGCTCTGAAAATCCTGAGCTATTTCCACTCCACCTTTTAGTTTCTGGTAACCACGACACTATGTCAGCACAGTTGCTCCACTCAATTCCAACTGCGACCTGGTGACCCAATGTTGCAAGGTCATCCATTATGTTATTGAAATAAGTTAAGTTGAACGATTGGCCCACCACAAAATGAAAACTTGTGGAAATTCCTGCTTGGTTTAAAAGTGTTGACAAATGAGTGACATACATTCCAAATGTCTTGTTGTAAAGTAAGATGGCTGGAATGCCAAATGATATTGTTTTGCCAGTAAGCATGTTGTTGTTAACACCTTGAATAAATCCTGGTGTTGACATAGCTTCCAATAGATTTGCAAGTTGGTTGCCGTTATTTATTTGAATTTCAAGCTTGTCAAATGTTGGCATCGCATAAAATAAAGTGACGTAAATATCACTAAAGTCTAGTTCAAAATAGTCACCGGGGAGGCTACAGGAACGTAAAGTTAGCTCTATATATCCAACCGTTTTTCCCCCTGTAAATTCTACGCCATCAGTAGGAATATCCGACGACCAATTTACGCAGGGCTGAACCCCTTTCTCCCAGTTACCAAATATTTTACTTGTGTTGTATCCCCGTCTTTCATACAACCTCAGTCCACCTAATCCGGTAATTACATGTGGGTCAGGTTTAAACGGAACCAACTACTAGGACTTGGACAGTTATCTGTTGCTTCTAAAATAACTGGAATATCGTGTATCTTTGCCCAAGTTAATAATGTCTCGTAATTTTCTACGGCTTGACTAAATCTACTATTACAAAATAAACTCTCATTGATTATTGGCCCACCTTGCGAATCTAAACATCCACTGATAGAAAACATGACAATTTTATTTGGCCACCGGAACTGTATCAGTGAACTAGCCAACAGAAATTGATCTATAAAACTTTTCGTTATAGCGTGTTCATAAGTGGTATGATTGGAACTTGGAATTGCTAAACAAAAATATCTAATATTATAATCCAGTACTAACTCGTCGCAAATCTCTGATATGAAATCGTCACCGGCCATTTGCAGTTGGGAAAACGCCATCAGTGATTGATTGATACTTTTTGAAAATCCATCATCGTCATTGCTGCAGGCAGGCACCGACTTTCTTAGGATGCAGGAAAATTTAGTTGTGTTTCTCAAATGTCTTAGTTTCTCATATACTTTTTCAAAACGGAAAGGCAACTGATCCATCTCTATGGTAACAGTCTTAGTAACATTGAAAAAATTTTCTCGTTCCAGAAAAACATCTGGCATCGAACCGTACCTAAGATCGTGGTAGGGATCAAAATGAAAACTTTCATAATTTTCAATTATCTCCGGTATCCTTTTGTTCATAAGTTGCTGGCAATCCAAATCCTTATTGAATTCCTTGCTGAGCCGGCCATACCTGAAATCTGAAACGGTATTTAAATAACCCCATAACTTAAACGTTTTACAATAGAGAATTGTCTGATGTGAAAGTTGTATTACCATCAATACCACGACTATATATAACTTTGTTGAAACCGTGTTCAACAAAATTGTCCAACATTATTTGTGCGGAGACAATGTTACTGCAACTGCTTGGATTGAACTGTCTCCGAATAGATGCAACTGAACCGAGATATGGAGTAAAGGCCTGCGGTAACAATATTGATGAATATTGGCAATTGTTGGGATAGTCATTCAAATCGATAATTAAATTTATATTTGCGCCTTCCTCCGACAGGATTTCTTTAAAAAACATTTTGAGTAAACATTGGTATTTTACCGCTATGTTCAACTTTCTGTTCATAATTAGTTCTTGATTTTTTACTGCTTTTATAATTACAAATGGGGTATTTAGAATCCCGTCACTACCAAAATGTTGGTCTATGTCGAAATTAAATAAGTGTAAAAGATTGTAGCTCAAGTGCCAAATTATATCGACATTTTTTCTGGCCAAACTCTGCAAAACTACCTTGAGGTGATTATTTGTCGATACAATATATCTCTTAAAGACACTGTAACTCTCCACAAAGTTGTTGTAAACTTGGAAATTCATTCTAATAATTAACAAATCCGACTGGAGTAAATATCTGCTAGCATTTGAGCAGCCAAATTGTTCTGGAGTTAATTCGTGTCCTATTTTTAACGTTCTGGTGGAGTTGGAGGATAATATTATGTCATGTTCGTTTGGACAAGAGTCACTTTCGCCGGAGGAAACCAAAACTACAGCATGAATGTAAACATATTTTTCTAGCTTCTGGGTAATTGCTGAGAGAATGCTTGTGGGTTGGAGTTCCCCTTCGGTTAAAACGCCGTCAGAGAATTGCCCAGCATCAATAATACTATACAAATTCATTCATCCTTTGAATATTAATTAATTAAATAAACGACTGTAACATATAAAATTATTATATTCATCGTAAACCCAGTATAACATCTAGACCATTTTCAGCTTTAATGCAGCCAGATTTAGTATGACGTTCCATCCATTCGTTTTGTTTGTTCAATTTCTCGGCAGTTAACCCGTTTAAAGCTTAAGTTTTAATACAAAATAAGCACATTTTATAGGAATGTTTCTCAATATTGCTTAAGGGAATGTGGTGGTTGCAAACTCATGGATACACTTTTTAACAAAAGCGGCTTTTGCAGCAACCAATTCAAAGTCAATTCATCTGGAACTGTCTCGAGCAGTCTCATGATAAATTATTCAAACATTGTTTTTTTAAATAGTTGTAATAGTAAACTTCAAAATTTAAAAATAACATTTTAAAGTGTTAATTATTTGACACGGTTTTGTTGGATTTAAAGCACTTTTTACTGTGTGAAATTTAAAAAAAAACTCAAACATAATACACCCAAAATGTCATAAAATAGTGCCAAGAAATGAAAAAAAAAACTAACGGATTCACCAACAAGCTTCTACGGTCCCAATTGGAATGATTTTGAAAATATCAATTTTGGGTTAGTTATCTGGAAACACTAGGGGCATGTCCCGATGAATTGACTGTTGGTTTGTGCAAGAGCCGTTTGTGTATCTACGAGTTTCAAAGAAGGGTTTCCTTAAAGAACAATCTAACCTGTTTCATAATAAAATGTAATATTAGTTCCATTTAGGGATTGGCAAATATCTGCGGGGATATCTGACGAGAAAATATCCATTACGAAATGATCCTCTGCATGCTCGGAAATATCAACAAACAATTTTGGATGAACAATTTTAGAACCGTCGGGCACTTTCATAATTGTTTGTCCTCCATAAAGATTTTGTGCGATTAGCACTATGGCCAGCCTTACAAAAAACTTCATCGTCTTGATAACCGACAAAGTGTAAGAGGCATTCACAAAAGTTTTATTTTAGAAATGCTGCATTTCCAAATTTTGACAAAGTTGCAATTCAAACTCTTACATTCGCACTAACATTTCAAAAAACCTTATCCAACATCAAATGAGACTTTAAAGAAACAAGCAGATATGGAATATAATTATAAATATACTTAATGCAAAAATGTTCTCGGTTTTTCTGAGAAAAGAATAATGGATGAATATTCACTGAATTATATGTTATTTAAATACCAGATGATATGGTAAGCAAGCTTTAATTATCTATGAATCAGAGAGTATAGCTTATGCCAAATTACGCAGAAACTGACATTGTCCAAAAACAGGACGTACTATGACAATCTGTACTTGAATATTTTTTATCAATGCTTAGTCAGCTTGAAAATTGGTTTTATAGAGCATTGGTTACGTGGTTTGTGGTTTTGCGTGCATCAATTATTATATATTATCAGCAAAACGGATGACAGTAATAAAATCAAAAATATTTATTTTCTTTCACTAAGCATTTGACAGCATCAAATGCATCAAAATCTTGCAATCCAATTTTACATTTGTGATATTTCATAATTTGGTACGTGCTGACTACAAATAATTACATGCCTAAGTTTAAGTTATGCACGGAATTGATTTCCTACGATTTTCTGATATATCTTTAACAGTCTTACGTCGTGTATAATTATAACAACAAGGCATGAATAAGTGTACATTGCGCTACTAATTTGCGAAATTTTGTTTTACGGTAAACTGCAACTACAAATATCCAGAACTATGTTACTTACTATATCCAAAATTTGTCTGGCTTAATATCTCAACTATTTTGATAGCAAACATTCTTGTACCTGTCATCGCAACGACGACAGATGATGGAGAAAAATGTATCACCTTTTTAACCTTATCTACGAAACAACGATAATTAAACAGTAATAATACGTATTTACATAGTATTTACGTTGAAATCGCTTCAGTTGATCAACGAAATTGATCCGTCTAAACCTGACACTATCAGTGCAGCAGCTCGTGTAAAATTGGTTCAATATGAAAACTATACATATCCATGTATCATGTACGAGCATATTTGGATTGATCGTCGTCGACACGAATATAAAAATAAATGGGATACTATGAGATAACAACTTAAACATGCACACATATAAATAAATATATACATGGAAGATTTTCAATCAAGACATACTAAACTGGACAAATTATGGAACACGCTATGAAAATTAATATCATCAGATCTATTTATGAGATAATTCAAACAACCTAAGTCTTATAAAGATACCCGATATAGGACATAGGAACGTTTATTATTATAAATATCTTGGTGCAATATCGTTTCTGAATAATTTTTTGTCAATTATGGAAAATAAATATTTTCGTCTGTCGGAGAAATAGTTTTTCTCCGGTTCCCAGGAATTTCTCTGGTTCCCAGGAATGTCATTCGTGCATCCTGGCATATTTTCCATGCCAGCTTCTAATATAATGGGGTGATATAATAATGACGAGTAGAAGTAATTTATTATATTAGTTAAGATAAATCATTTAAGATAAATCCGTGTATGGCAGTAACTCCCCAAAAAATATTACAAGTTCAAAGAAGTTGGGTCTCATTTGTGGATCAATTGCCCAGCAGGTGTTGATTTTTATAAACCTAAAATTAATAAGATAGTATTACATATATTGTGGATGCTAACTAGGTATTAATTAAAACAAGAAACTGGTTTGCGATGATGAGCATACATTTCATCCGTTCCATAAGTTGGAGTAGATAATCTCATCCCTTCCTCTAATTCCTTAACAAATTCAACTGACCAATTTATTCCGGGATAAGGTACATCACCTGCAAAAGGATTTTATAACTATTACAAAATATAATACAGTTTCCTACAACCGCCAGTTCAACCAAATGTGGATGAAAACTGGTTACTTGTAATGAGTATCCTTACCCAAACTGAAAATTTCCCAAGCCGTCACACCAAAACTCCAAACATCTGACATTGTAGAAAACTCCAGTTGTTTCAAACTTTCCACCGACATCCATCGCCAAGGCAGTGGCTCTTGACTTTTCTTGGCATAGGTTTGGCAAGTATACAGCTTACGAGATAATCCAAAATCTGAAATTTTGCAGACTTGGCGGTCATCAAGTAGCACATTTCTGGTTGACAAATCTCCATGAATAATATCTCTACTCGCAACATATTCCATTCCTGAAGCAATTTCTCTACAGAAACGGATCAAATCTGGTTGCCATGCAATCTGACCATTTCCATTCTTTTCCAGAGATTTCATATTTCTTAAATGTGATAGCAAAGATCCTCCGCTACATAGTTCCATTATAATGTACAAAATCCCACGTTGTATTTCCTTTGTATATGCTCCAATAAATCCAACCAGATTGTCATGTTCTCCTAGACAGCTTAACAGTTTAACTTCCCGAAGCATACCTAAAAATTCCTCCTTGCCGCATCCAATTTTGGGCACCTTAACCGCCACTACTGATCCTTGAAGATGAGTACCGTCTGACAACAGCGCCTTATAAACCACTCCAAAATTTCCCATTCCAAGTACGTTCTTGGTATCCAGAGAAATATCTGTCTTGTTCATTTCAAATTCAGCTTTGAATTTTCTTCCTAGATGCTGCATGTTATAGTTGTTGGTTTCATGAACTGCAACTGAAGATTCCAATCTACCTTTTAAAAATTCTTTGACTTCATCGTCCGATAAAAGTTTTGCATTCATTCGAGCCTTCAGTATAACCCCGCTAAGCAAAACAATGAGTATGGCAACTGCAACAATTAGGCCGACTACTAACCACGGTGTTCCACCCACATCCAATTTATTATTAGTGGCCGGTTTTTCTATCTCTTCGTTCGTTCTCCACTGAATGGTTTGGATGTGTGGACCGGTTGATTCTATGCCGAAATAGTTGCTTTGAATATTTTGCAAGGTAAAATTAGGATTTCCAACATCGCTGCAATATGAAACCTGCCACCAACCGTACTCGCCAGAAGTTCTTGTAGAAATTGTCGGTAGTAAGAAATATTCAATGTCGAAGCTTTCGGCAAAATTGTTCATGTAGTTTAGGAATATTAGAAAGTATTTGTCATCTTCATTCACATTGTTATTTGACTGCAATAATTTAAATAGCACACGGTTTACTGTTGGAAGAAAAAATTGTAAAATCCTTTTGATGTATACGTGAGTAATGAGATATTTCTGCATTTCCTCCTTAGTTGTTAGTTTATGTAAATTTACTTGTGTGGAACAAATGATGTAGGATAAATTTGATGACTTCATAAAGGAGATATTTTCCTCGTAAGTGGAGCCGTTTCCTGTGTATTCATTTGTGGTTGCCAACCATGACACAACTTCTGCGCAGTTTTGCCACTCAACTCCAAATTCCATTTTGTCGCTTGATTCAGTGTTAACAGTGATGTCCTTAATATGCGTAGAGTTTAATGATTTTGATAATGGTCCTGGATTTTGAAAGTGGATATTTACTTTCAAGTGTAGGTCGTGCAGGTTAGAAGAAATATTCTGAATATTTTGTACACTCTGATGTGCCCTAAGATGGGTGGCAATATTTAAAAATATTTCTTTGCCCGTGAGGTTAGATAGATGTACAGATTCATTAAATTCTGCAACCGATACAACATCTAACATACTCACTAGTTGGGTTTCCGTTGTCACTTGGATTTCTAACTTGTTAAAAGTCTGCATTGTGTAAAGTAAAATTTTATAAATTTCATTTGCTTCCATTTCTTTTTTGTCATTTGCTAAATTGCATGACGGAAAACCTAAATCAAGGTAAACGCCGGTCATTCCACTGTGGAAACTAATCCCATTTAATGGTACTTTAACTAACCAATTTATACACGGTTTCATTCCTTTTTTCCACTTGCCAAATATTTTGCTCGTGTTGTAACCCAATCTATAATAAAACTTGAATGAATTATTTCTCACTCGGGGTAATAGATCATAATCAGGCTCTAAGTGTGTGAAGGAGATTGGATTTGGATAAAATCCCCGAGAGGATTCCTCTACAATAACCGGAATTTCATAAATCTCAGCCCAGGACAAGATGGTCTCGTAATAGTCAAAAAGTCGTTTGGCAACCCGATTACAAAATAAATCTGAATCGTCCCCTTTCCCAACTCTAACTCCGCCACTCACAAATAAACCAACTGTTTTGTTGGGCCACTTTAAACGAATTAGTCCACGGGTCATGAGGAAATTGTCCTTTAGCTTTTTCAAAAGCCTACACTGCCTCAAAGTTAAAACCGGACAGCTAGTATCTATTTCATTCTCGAGCTTTTACATCCATGCAAAAATAAGTATGGGGCATAGGGTGGGTATTTTCTGGTAGCGAAAATCCTGCTCTTTCATGTGGGG
>JAHZMV010006391.1:0-11074 GCA_027743765.1 Coecobrya sp. COE2
TAGTTTACTATGCCTTTCACACATCGTTTGAGAAATATTTGTTATAAATGTTTTGATGCAAAATTAGTATGAACAAGTCTACACTAAAACTACAATTACAACGTGGGACTAATCGGTCTACACTTATCTCTAAGTTTTCGATCTCACAGATAAGCGATAATCATACAATCAAATGTGAGAAAATCTAGCCATTGATATCGTTGCTTAGTCAATCAATACCTTTCCAGGAGTATTCTTGCTGTTCTGCTTCCTTTTCATATTCATTCGATTCCATTGTTAGACTTGGGACATGTATATTATTGATTATGGTTTATATCATTGTACCGTTACGAAAGAGGGTACCTATATAAGTAATTTGTGTGACCGTTACTTATCTATATGTGTACCATGTTTTCATTGCATTCAATCTATTATTTCCATTTCCTTGCATTTAGAACACCAACAGACCAAGAATCTTAAACACATGAAACGGGTCTTCATGCAAATGTTAAAAAAATATTTAACTTCACGACTTTTTTCAATAGCTTCCGAGAAACAATTCATTTTCTAGTTATCAAAAGAACAACAAGCATCAGTGTCAATAATTTAAATTCATCCAAAATTACATACTCACAATTCCATGTAACAATTACATACATTTACAGGTATGTATGTACCTTGCATAATATGCAAAACCCCATCCACATTTGCCATTTACAACTTTGTAAGACGTAGAAGCATCCAACAATGACGCTTGACTCTAAATTCTGCAAACAATGAATACACAACATTAAATGCTGCGCAAAATTTTACAAAACTGGCAACTACCTAACTCCTCCCAGGAATAAACTACGCCACTCCATATTATCGTGCGCCTCATTCATTTATGTACATCATACAACGCTACGATGGTAGTGTTCACCAAAAGTTCTTTGTTTTGAATATTAGCTTAAGCCATATTGTTTAAACCATTCTGCATTTCATGCATGTGTGCGTATGCACTTTTATTTCTAAAACGCAATATATATAGAGGCTTCTCTCCTTCCAACATGAAAAATCCTCACCACTCTTACCAGGTATGTGTAGAGTTTATGTACCTCTTATAACCAGAAATAGCAATACACAACGCTCTTCATCGCATCCTCATGATGATGCACAATGGACTGTGCACAGCATAAGCATATATATATTATTATTGCATATATTTGATATTAAGGTATTCCTTCGATCGACTCGCTTTTAGACTCCTATATAAAGCATTCACCTTATCGTCGTTACTTGTATAAAAAGTTTTACGTATATAAAGTAAAGAGTACATTGAGTTTTTGTTGCAGAGTTGCTGTTGCTGTGCAAGAGAAGGATTTCCTTCTAAATATTATATACCCACATGAGTTTATATAAGATGAACTACCAACCATATGCAGAGAAAAAGCATATACCAAACCAACCTTGATACTTACTACACATAACCATGTTAGATTTACTCTTGTTGTGTGAGTCAATTTCAAATTGTCAAGTCATTTATATAAGCCTTGCTTACTATGAGAGCTCTCACAAGTACAAGTTCTCTCTCTCTCTATAATGCCATGAACTTAACTATTTAATGCTACTTACATACACATGCACACATATAGCTTATGTGGGAAAATCTTTCTTCTTTTACCACAACAAGATATTTGAGTAAATGGAGGATAATGATTTTAATCTTCATCACCCAAACCAATGTAAGCAGATAATCATACTTTTTTGCACAAGAGCTACACATTGCATCTCTCCATATTACACTGTTTGATGTCAGGTCAAAATAATATTCATGCAACATATTATATAGCAAACTAACAATTTTTTCTTCTTCTGTAAGTGTGAAGTAAACTACGTATATATGTTTGGTTGGATAATAATAATTTTTTTATGCATAAGTAAGCATATAAGCTATGTGTAAGTTTCCTTGCAAAACAATACAAATGTGTGGATCATATCATCAGGGAGTTTTAGAGTGAAGATTGAGTTCACACAATTTAGCAGCAAGAAAAACAGAAAGAAAGAGTCTCTACCAAGAAGCAAATATTGTACACTTTTGAGAAACCAATATAAGCTCAACATTCTCTCAGAAAGGTTGGTATAGTCTCTATTTTTTTGTAGCAAATTTTTTTTGGGATTTTTAAAGGCTGGAGCAGTTAAAATTAAATGGAGAAAGAAAGAAAGGCATAAAAATAATTTAATTGTGGAAAGCTCTGCAAAAAAATATAATTAATGGAAAGATGAATGATTGAGACAAAGCAGTACGCAATATATTTTGTGACTCACTTTTTTTGGTGTAAGATAAATAGTGTGAATGAATGAAGAGTGGATTAAATTTTAATGAATGTTTATATATTTGTCTCTTATCATCAGACCAAAAATAAAATTGAAAAGGAGAAGTTAAACTAATGGCGAGCAAGAAGAGGAATTACGACGCATTTTTTGGGAAATCGTAAAATTCGAAGGGATTCGACTGATTGATAAAGGTAAAATGAATGGGGGAATGAGATTTTATGTAAAAAAAGAATTAAGTTAAATATGGTTGTGTTTAAGTATTAATGCGTAAATAAGCGTTTTTGGAGAGAATTGATCAAGTGCGTATTTAAGTTGAGGACAGCTAAATATGAAGAACAAAGGAAAATATGCTAATTTGTTTTAGGTAGGATTCAGTTAATGAGGAGTTAAAGTTTGGTTGGTTTGATGATTTATGTTGTAGGGGTTTGGAGTAATTTTGTGAAAGCATTTTATGTGCATTTGATTTTTAGATGAGGTCATAAATACTTATACTGACACAACGTGTTTAAAAAGTATTTTTCAAGGTGCATTAAAGTTTAATTGGGTTCCCTTTCATTTCTTCAGTGCATATTTTTAATGTGAGCTGGTAATTAACTTTACTGGAGAAAGTCCTAAATAGGGGAACAAGAGACTGCCTGCAACCCTCTAATAGTTTACTTTCTTCCTATCTATCCTATCCAAATATAGGGAACTATGCAATTATTATGCTCTTCAAATTATAACTAAAATTCATTTAAATTTAAATAGAACTGTGTTCTACTTATTCAAGATGCTACTATGCGTCATTCTCGTCAATCAATCAATTTCAGATTTTTCTAAACTTTTGTGTACATTTTTTTGTTACAGTAATTGCTCGTGTTATGTAAGTGACGGGACTAGTCAAGAGGAACTGTTTGTGATTCTCGTGGTAAAACCTCCCACCCACAGGAGGTGTTATTTCTGGAAGAGCCTGTGTTTCTTGGGATTGCATCAACAACGGAAGGGATAAAATTCGGGATTGAAGATTGGTTTTGGGCCCCAGAGTTACTCCGGGCAGTTGGCAAAATGAGCATCTCTAAGAATTCAGAATCAACATGCGTGGATCGCATCAAGATGCTGTACCCAATGGTGAACGAGTCGGAGACGCCTTTACCTAGGTCGTGGAGCCCCAAGGATAAGTTCAACTTTATTGGACTCTCTCAGAATAACCTTCGAGTACACTATAAAGGTAAAACCATAATGATTTACTAATGTTAATTGAGCGTTGTATATAAGCGAGTTTAATTTAACACATGCATATGTTTTTTTTTAATTTAAAGGCTCAGGAAAAGGACACAAGGATGCCGCTAGCGTTAGGGCGACTTATCCAATTCCTGCAGCTTGTGGTCTATACTATTTTGAAGTGAAGATTGTTTCGAAAGGAAGAGACGGGTAAGATATCGAACTAATTTTAGTATATTAAGCGAATAATATTTAAGCGTTTTTTCATATTCACATCATATTTCCTTCCTAAGATATCATGGCAAAATAAAGGATGTATTATTCTAAAGAATTTAGTATTTTATATACTTACTAATTAAACATTTTCAAAATTTACAGCCTAATCTATACCCAACGGTTGGACTTCAGACGCCTGGAGAGATAGTGGATGCTAATTTTGGACAACAGCCTTTCGTTTTTGATATAGAAGACATGATGAAAGAGCTAAGAGCTCGAACCCGGTTGACAATTGAAAGATATCCCATTCCGGATACTTATAGAAACTGGGAGGGGATAATGAACAAGTAAATCGCTTATCTAACAACGCTTTAGTGTGTTTGTAGATTTCAATGATACCACTCCAAATTTTTATACTGTAGAATGGTGATGTCATATTTGGTCCATCATGGATATTGCTCAACTGCTGAAGCATTCGCAAAGACCTGCGGGCAGGCAGTTGCGGAAGATCTAGTATCTATGCAAAATAGACAAAGTGAGTAATCGATGCAACATAATGAAATAATAAGCTTCTAATATTCCTTTATACACATCCACTCCAGCTAAGTTAAAAATGTGTAATGTGGAATGATTTGATCTCATAGAAATTCAGCAACTTGTCCTAGATGGACAGATCAGAGAAGCCGAGGAAGAAACCAAGAAACTGTACCCAAACCTTTTAGAGTCAAATCCTGACCTGTTGTTCATGTTGCGATGCCGTCATTTTGTGGAATTGGTGGGCCAGTCAATGCCCCCAAAAAATAAGCCTTTGGGAGACTCAAATGATAACCCTATGGATGGTGAGACACATGAAAGTATATGTAATGGAAATGCATGGAAGGAATCTCATCGAATTATGGATAATGAAAAAGCAGGATCCAAAGGTTGTGATGAGGAAATGGAAATCGCATATTCAAATGGGTACCAAAACGGTTGCAGTGCAGCTGGGGATGAAATGGGTAAGCAATTAACTAGTTCATGATGTTCAATACATGAGCCATGTCATGAGGTTTACTTAATATTGCCATGTTTTTTAAAATAATGTACTGCACCTGTAGACATTGAAATCTCCACCTCCTCATCCGTAAAGAAACCCGCCCACAGTTCATCCAATTCATCCTTGCAGTCCGAATCTGACTCATGCAACGGTGACTCTTCAGGAAGTACTAGCAATAACGGGAACATTATTTCTAATGATATTTCAAATTCGTCAGTAAACGGGAATTCAAGCAGTGGAGGAGCTACTAAAAGTTTTGTAAAGGGGAAATCGATAGGTGTTAGTAGTCATTATAGTGCAACATCATCAAATGGAAGCGCTGGGGGGATTAACGCGGTGGAACACCTTCTTCAAGTTGGCCGGGAGCTGCAATCTTTGAGCATTGCCATGCGTCGTATATACGGCCACAATGAAACCAATAAAAAACTGATGGAAAATGCTTTCAGTCTGTTGGCCTACGCGGATCCGTGGGACTCTCCAGTTGGCTGGCAGCTTTCACCTAGACAAAGGGAACCAGTTTGTGCTGCTCTGAACTCAGCAATCCTCCAGTCAATTCAATTGCCAAGAACTCCACCACTTCAAGTCGCTCTCAATCACGCCCATCTTCTGCTCACGCAGCAAGCTAGATCGGGCCTTGGTGCTTGTGCCTTCATTGATCTCGATATGCAGGCAGAAATCAAGTAATCATAGCTGACATGTGTAGGCATGTTTCAATTTAATTCTTTCGTGACTTCAACTTCGACTTGTGACTATACCTATAAAATAAATTAATTACCTACCCACATACCATGCTACTACTCTATTATCTATACAATTTGATGAAGCGATGGTTTTTTCTATGCCAGTTGATAGATAGGTGTCGTCAGTTGATATCATCTTTCTATGAAAAAATGTTGAAAGTTGTGCAAAGGTATTGTATATAAAAATATTAAACCGAATCTTAAAAAATAGTCTTGATCACGTGAAAGTTTGGTTTTGTCCGTGTACTCAGAACTGCTTTAAAAGGATGTACTAGCGTCCTTACTATATATCTAAAAAAAAATATGCGACTCTGGTGAGTGAAAATTGTCGTGATGTTTAATAAATTTTATTAAGTATGGGGGCGGCTGTACAAAACAAAATGGTTATGTGTGTGCGTAGTGGAAATGAAAAGATTTTTTGGAAGCGCCTGCTAACGTTTTTATTTCTCCAGGGAAGAATTTAAACCAAAACGGAAAGGCTCCTTTTCTTAACGCTAATAAACTTGAAAGCTTCTTCGTTGAGTGAGTGAAAATGTACAGTAAATGTATTTTGGGATTACTACTCGTTCGTGGTGTTGGATTTTTTTTTGCTTTTCTTCGTAAAAGTGAATTTTTTGTCTTCTTCTGTAATATAACGCTGTATGATGATAATACGGCAAACAAAATGCTTACTCATTTCATATTAATGATTTTAATTTAATAATTTGTAAGCTATTACATTTACTTTCTCTGCTTCTGATAACTTTTGTTTCAGAAAACCCCGTCAACATAATATTCATTACCAGTCTTTTTATCGAAATGCTAATGCATCTTCTGTACTGATGCGTTCCCTTGCATTCTTAAAGGGAATTTTACAGTTTTTCTTCGATATTATATCTTCAAGACTTTTTCAAACATCTTGTTTTCCATTCAATTTGATAATCTTCTGTGAGTACGATCAAAAATAGTCATTTTTTTCATTTCGCCAACAAAAGAGCCCGATAAGTTGGATCAGCTTCTTTCTTTCTCTCTCTCAGGCTTGATTTAATTTCAAAGTGATATCTACAATTTATATTATGTCTATCTATGACAAGATTTTAGATAAGGAAATATACGAATGATGTGATGATGGTTAAAGTTAATTGGAAATTGAATATTGAAAAAAATTGGTACCAAAGCGAAAGAGATAAAATAGGAATAGGAAAAGGAATGAGGATTTGAAACTAGGTTGAGATTGTATGGCTTTTTGGGCCTTGGAAATGAGTGTACTCTAATAAATTTTTGTAACATGAGGAGGAGTGAGGTTAGGAAAGCTTTTGGAAAGGAAGAAAGGAACGTGTGTAAAAAATGTAAAAAATTTCGGGAAAATATCCTTTTGTAGCGGTTACAAAAAAACTTCTTGTCTACTATAGAAGCAGATATGCTGTGTGCTATGTGCTGTATCGTTGTAGTAAGGCGTGGAGAAAAAAACAGGAGCTAATACAATTTATATATATGATTATATATATAACGTCGCATGTCATGATGCTGATTGATATGTCTGTGTAAAAAATGTGTAAGGTAAATAATAAAAATTGTAACGGTAATACATACATATTATTATAATTAATTAATAACGTTCGCGCATTCGGATGGAGATATATAAAAAATAACATAACGTTTGTTTATCTCACAATCAGACGGAATTTATAGTTCTTATTATTATTCGCAGTATACTTACATATATAATTAAGCAAAAATAATGAATTCAAGAAAAAATAAAAAATCTATAGATGTAAGTAACTTTTGAACAATATTGTACTCTAGGTACATGTAATAACTACCGCGTTTTAATGTGCAAGGGAAGCATCAGAAATGATGTGTAACCTGCAACGTGAATAAAAAAGCTGACATTCTTACAAAACTGTTTTAATTGTCTTTTTGTATTTCATTACTAAGTTGTTATAAACATTCGTTGACTCCTTTTTTGTTCTCATTCGGATTGTTTGCTAGAGAAAAACAATGCAGGAAACTACTACGCAGTTTCTCTAATTGTCAGAAAGCTACATATATTGGCAAAGTTCCAGGTATCAACCTATCATTATGTTTTGCATTGTAATTGAAATGCTTACGTGGGTTAACTTTATTTCTACATGATATATGATTATCGTTGCATTCATTAGATATTATTGGCTCTGACATATGAGACAACAACTTGCATAACACAAACTTGCCTATAATACCTACCAACCATAGCTATTCAAATTGAAACTTGTTTGCAGAAACGTAAACATTTTGTCCATAATAATAAAATAAATGTTGTAGTCCTATAAAACGCTACATAGGTACAAAATATCCTCATCCCAAAAATACAATTTCATCCAATGTTACTTACCCCTGAACTATCGAAAGATTACCAAAAAAATACAGAAGAGTATTCGCTTCAACTTTTGCTGTCACAGAATCCATTTAATTTGACAAGAACAATGAAATAAATCAAAAAATGCAATTCGATGATCTTCAACTACACTCCAGATCAAAGGTAGATATTTGAAGCGAAAGAACACTACAACTTTCACCAACCAGCTTTACATCCGAATGCACGTGTAGTAGAACAGGAATATAATCTAGAGCGCAAGCGCGTTACGAGGAAAGAGAAGAAGGGCATCTTGTTTCAGAGAACAGTAGCTTGTACGTAATTTCATCCTCGGCTGAAATCCAATTCTACATTGAAATTCAAGCGTAGCGTGAAAGGTGGCAGAGAATACTCGGGGAAAAGATAAAGACTTACACATAATTTAGATGAGTATGTATGTAGCGAAAGTAATATGCCATAAAATATCATGCCACATTACCTGTGTGAAAGTGAAAATTGAGCTTGTTTCGTCAATACTCGTTAGCCGTTATATTTTCTACATGCACCCATGAAATATTATGTTTGCTAAACTGTAAAATAATAAACTTTGTGTGCTAGAAACCGTACCGTATGTATGGTTTTTTTCTCTTTTATGCAGAATGGCATGTGGCAATAATAATTACTCCAGTAAAAAAGTCTAGACTAGGAACTCATGATTTATTTGTGAAACGGCTCAAACCCCAAAATTCCGTTTTTCTTCTTTTGCGCCTTCTTTCCTTTCTACCTACCTTCCGTTTTGTAGTCCAATTTTCAATTCCGTCTTAAGCCTTAGCTTCCATATTATAAAAAAACCCAACACATACACGGTAGCCAGCAGCAATCCATTTTCCGCAGACGTGTGAAGTAATTGCACCAGGCAAATGAAAAGTTTCATTTATCTTGTTTCCGTATATGTACTCTTGTACATTCATATACCCAAATTCATCATTTATGTTTTTGCTACCATTTATTTCTACCGTTTTCTTCCTCCACCACCAATCCAGGCAACCAAAATGTAGAGACCCATCTGTCAAAAATGTGGCTAATCATATTAGCAAGAGCGACTCCGACATCAGAGTAGTGGCGGTGGTTGTAATTTCCTTTCCCTTTTATGCCTGGGCACTGTTTAGTAGTGGCAGTTCATCGGGAGCAGCAAAAGCAGAGGAGAGTTTTTAGTCTCTTTATTGCATTGCATCCATCTTTTTCTTTGCTTGCGCTCACATCAGAAAGAAAGGGGTAACCTTTCAACAACGTTTCATTTCAACTTTACTAGTTAACTTCCAAAAAACACCAGAGCACCACTATATGTACCAGCAAACTCTTGCAAAGATGCGCATAAGCAAAAGTACCACCGCCGCCACCACCACCACCACTGTTTGCATAAAAGGCAATCTTCCTTTTAAAAAAAGTTAGATAGATCTTATGTAGGTATATTTTAATGCTACACTTGTGACTTATATTGCACGATGATGAATTTTATGTGTCTAGCAGACTTTAGCTCTATACTAAAAAAAAGTACATATTATATAAGGACAAAACACTTAGTTTTAAAAACCTTATATATATGTATATATCTATATATCAGTTTATATTATGTATACCCCTTTTTATGCCATGTTTGCATGCAGTCAGTAGTAGAGTGTGCAATAGAACACGTAAAAAAAGGCTTTTATTGATGATCTTCAATGATGGGGGTGCCTGCCTTCTTACATGACATATATACATTCATACGATAAATTTGCTTAGCACAGTGAGGGTGCAGCCAGACTTATGTACTACGAATTCACACTTCACCTCTATATACATACATACATATATGCTTGTCTATATGCCTTTCTCTTTTATATAAAATTCTGTCTATATGGCTGTACATGCATGGAACTACCATAAATTCACACAGTTATACTATTTAAGTAATACTTAAAGAGAAAAAATCCCTTATGAGTTGCCTGTATAAAGACATATTGCCTCCCTTGTAGTAGCTTCTACGTGTGTGCATCTCGCAGCATAGCAGTTATTGTTTTATAGGGCACCCTCTATATCATATACCAACCAGCACAATTATTATTATTAGTATTATAAGGGAAAAAAACTACCAACTTCTCTGCTGCTGCTACTACTACCACCACTACTACTACCTATCAAAACCAGTCCTATTAGGCGTAAGTAAGCACCCAACCAATTCAACTCTCTGTAGTTATGTTACTCGTCCGACCGACCGACGAAAGAAGGAAGGAAAGAACGAAGCGTTCTTCTCTCTGGTCTGTTCGTTGGGTTAGTCTTCATTTGCCTCAAGTCGAGAGAAGAGAAAAAACACAGTCGCTGTGTGCGAAGCTCTTGTGGGACTACTCTGACAATTTTTTACTTATATACATGCATACTACATAACACACATATTATATTACTACTACATATTCCTATATACAAGATTGCATTGTAGAAAAGCCAAGTTTGTCCGGTACGATACTCTTTATTTACAGGCACATCATACATACTACCAAGTAATAAATACTTTGTGTTTTATTGCCGATATATATGGGCATTCAGCAGGAGTAGCAGTGGCCCTTTTACAACAACAGCCACACGCAAGTTTGCTTGGATGTATGAAAGTTTTCGTTAAAAACTTTATCCTAGTAGCAGTTTTGTGAAAAAAGAGAGCGAGAGGGTCTCTTCTTCCAGTGAAGTAAAAGTGGTTGATTTTGATGGTTCTTTTTTGGTGATATATATTTTTCCATAGTATACACACATACACACATTATATCATATTTGAATGCAAGTAGTAGAGATATACATGCAACAGAAAGAAAAAAAATTATCTGTTATGTGTGTTAGTCTTCTCACTACTAGATAGATAGATGGAAAAAAATAAATGAGAGTAAGTAGTTGTGATGATGATATGGTAGTGGTGGTGTTGGTTCTTCTATTATAAGCAGAGTAAATTGACGGTGGTAGGTTTGCTGCTCCGTTGTCGGCTTTAAAAAATTTTTGCTGCTCCTGATAATATTCTATATATCTCGTGCGTGGCCGTTACTAGAAAAAAAAAGATCCAAGTGCTTACCAGCAGACCACTCTTTTTGGTTGTGTTGTTATTTTTTATTATTATTACACTATATTATAGTACTACAACTATTATCTCTACGTTGTTGACCACCCTGTTTTGAGTGGGGTTTGTGCATAAATTGAAAATTGGCATTTTAGCATATATCACACGCTTCCTTGTTTACTACTCTGAAA
>JAHZMV010006392.1:0-12114 GCA_027743765.1 Coecobrya sp. COE2
CAAGATGAAATGTGGAAATTGGTTGTGTCAAACTCTTCCGATATGGATCCATGTTCAGTAATGAATGGAAACTGGAATGGTGACAAGGATCTATTAACTGTAACGATAAGTACCAAATATCGAGCCGTGTCAAACAAAACTGTTCCTACGCAGTTTACCACAACTATATATCGCTTCATAAGCTGTGGTCGATCTGACGACGCTCATTTTGTTTTCGGTGAACTGTTTTCAAGTTTTGATCAGCCAAGCTGGATTTGTATTTTATTGGTAATGTTGGTCCTTGTACCGATCACAATTCAAGTCGTTTTAAAATTAAGTTCAAAGAATAATCCAATGTCATGTGAAATTCCACAAAAATATGAATTGTTGTCAAGTATTGTGTCATGCTACAAATTGTTTCTGGAACAAGGGGACCCATTTCAGGGAAATGTAGCAAAAAGCAAACATTTAAAATTATTGCTAATCTCAACCTTTTTGGCGGCGCTAATAGTAAGCAATGGCTACAAAGGAGAAAACATTGTTAAAATTATTCAACCAAGAGGCAAAATTCCGTACGAATTATTTTCGCAATTGGTCGGCCATTCATTTAAAATATATACTAGAGCGGCTGGAATCACTTTCTCATCATCCCGTCGATCATACCAACAAATATTTGCTGGGGAATTTAAATTTGTCAACCCTCACATAATGAAGAGTTCGAGAGGGGCAAAAATTAGATCTGAAGTTGTTCTTTTCGAAGACGCTGATAAGTCGTTTTACAGTGTTTTATATAACAATAGTGAAATAAATAATAAAACTGTAGTGAATGGACATCTTTCGGATCTTGGAAAAACAAATTCGAGAAAACTGCGAACATCGATATTGCTCCAGAAGCAAAATAAGCTTATTCAATCTGAGTTAAGAGAATGTAGAAAAACCGCTGCAATATTGCCAGAGGAACTGGCATCGGAAATGCAATCACATTTGTTAACGTATCATCCAAAAGACAGTGTTTACATTGGCAGAGAAAGTTTGTTTGAGGGTGGGACTTATTTTCATATTTCCATCAACGGCGCTAATGGATGGACACCACGTTTTTCGAATGCAATTGATAAACGCTGGAATGGCTATAAGGTTTCTGGGATTTCAACATATTGGAGTAAATTGGTATATTGGTTAGCAAAAATTCGAAAATCCAGAAATTATAAAAAATTGAATGAATCAGCTATTGGCGTGAACAATTCTTCTGCAGGTGTACCTTCGGAATATTCGGAGAAGACAACATCGATGCAAGGAAATATCTTGGTAATTTTTGTTTTGTTTCTTGTGGGGATGTTTTCATCTCTAGCTACGTTTGTTTTTGAATTGCACCGAAAATTTTGGAAGATTTAAAAAAAAACCAATTCCTGTTATAGTCACGAAACTGATCATAGTTCAAAGTTCAAATTAAGGATTCTTATAAATAGTGTTACTGTTTTTACTCTTTTTTGCATTCATACTTATTACCTGATTTCAACCTGCGGGCAAAATTTCAAGCTTCTCAATATATTTGTCAGACAAGTGGAAAATTGTGAGAAATAAATGTAAGGTAAAGTTGTAAAACTTGAAGAATAATAAATCAGACACTTGCAGAATCCCATGGCAAACATGATTACAAATTACAATGCCAATGATTTTAAGGTAGTAGTCCAGACCTACGCAACCTACTGTCAACGACGTCACACTTTCTCTTACGGAAATGTGAATAATTCCTTGTTTCCAACTAGATTAATCCCTTTAAACAGTGTTAAACTCAACATAAAGACAAATGCAGCTTAGTTTGATACGGTTAAAATAATTAAAAAAATCATGTGAACTATTTGCTTTAAATAACTCCGTACACTTATAGCCCTAAAATGCAAACATTTTAATTATGCACGACACAATAATGTTTAAAAAAGGAAAATGTTACTGACGTTAAGCAAGATAATTATATGGAAATGTTTTAGTTATTTTTGTAGTTCTCATGGCCGAAATTTTATTGTCGATTTTTGTGTTTTGCTTAGAAGTTTGTGGTGCGATATTTGAATTCCTCATGAAAGTTTGGAAGCGTGTTCAGCATAGAATAAAGCGCACAAAAACCAAATTGTTTAAACCAACTAGTAAATAAGTGTATTATTATTGATAAGTGTAAAATATTGTTTGTTAGGTTAACAATGTTTTTCATTATGCAATCAATATAGCACAAATTCCATGCACATAGGAGGAACATTGGCTGAAATGAGTTTTGTTGAAAATATATTTACTCTTATAATTTAATTAACAATATAAGTACCAAATACTATATATAACCTATACTAAACTAATATCTAGTATTTGATCGTCATTGGTTGTAAGCTAAAATCGCCCATATGAAAAATATATAAACCCATAGGTTAAATTTATTGATGTTTATCTTTGTAGAACATTTTTATAATTTACTTTAAACAACTTTTGTTTTATCTCAATTTAGCAATTCATCAAATCATGAGCTGAATGAATGTAAAGTTAAATTAATTTTCAAAATCTTGCAACTTCTTTCTTTTTTAGCTTTATATCTCAGTCATAAATATGTTGCCCTTTTCCACAATTATATTATGGCAGTATTGTGTAAGCGGAGAAAATTTCTGACAAGAATCGACCATCATAAAATATTTACCAGGCCAGGCCTCTTGATATCTGCTAACTATAAACCTGTAAAATATTATAGCTTTACAAGCTTTGAGCGGGTTTATAAATATTTTCATATGCCTTGAATATTTTTATACATATTGTGATTTACAGAGAAACCGAAACTCACATTATATGTATATAATACACTGCCAAAATTAGGTTTTTATTCAAAGCGCTGTTTGCCATACATTTTAACATATTGCAGGAATTCTATCAAATCAACGATCCGGGAGATCCCCGAATGGTAGGAATTGTATAAGTAGCTCAAGTAAAGTTTTGAAATATTAATGGTAAGACTTGAATAATTAATGAAGCCATGGTCATACCATGTATAAAATCCCACAAATGAAAAAAATCTAAATGTTGGATATTACAAATACTAAAATAGTTCCGTTGGTTTAGTTGGAGGGGCCACGTAGCTTTAAATAAAGCCTACCAGTAATCAACTTTATCTGTTAACAATAAGCAGCACTAATTTTTGCTGCTTCGCCAAATTATCCTCACTGGACATCAATCGGAGTTAGTAATCTTTTTAAAATAAATCAACGCAAACGTTTGTTTAATTGCCTTAAATAATATTTGATCCAAAAATATTCAAAATGAGTATCGGTCAGGCATCCATAAACGTAACAGTTGCCTTGCAACGAATTATTCAACTACCAATCCACTACGACATAGAAAGCGATCGATTTGTCAAACATAAACGTTTAAGAAAAGGAAAACCTTGGAAGTTGGGTGTTTGGAATTTTCAAAAAATTCTTTGTTTCTTTCTGGGAATTATTGTACCACCACTACGACTATATCAGATTTTGACAAGTAATTTGCCCGTAAACGGAGAGGAAGTTTGCGTTCTCAGTTTCGTAATTGTAATGGCAGTCGACCATTTCGCTTGCTGGCATGTATTAGACTCTGTCAATATCCCCACCCAATACTATGCAGATGTTACTTCCGAATTGTACAATCTTGCAGGAATCCAATATTTCGGGTTACCGTGGCCATTCTCCTCCCGTATTCCAGAATTCCCCGAACTGGCAGGATATGCGTTTTCTGCAGGAACGTTAATATTTCCTCTAACTGGTATAGTATTTCCACTTATAAGAGACTACGATCCAGCAAATCTGACTCTCGCATTTCTTTTTCCAGAGTTACCTGCCATATATCGAAAAATTATTTCCGCTCTGTTTTCGACATTTGCTATGGTCTATGGGGTTGTAGTTCTTACAGTTCAAATTCTGCTGATATTAACGTGCTGCTCCATTTTCGAGTATATGTCAAAGGAAACTTTAAGCTTGACTAAAAATGGGAGAACACATGTTTCCAGCAAGAAGCGTGATATCGTACACAAATTCATTTCTGGTCTTCAGGCAGTACGTAGAATGATTCGGAAGACAAAACGTTTGAAAATCTATCCCATTTTGAAAAAATCCGTGAGGTCAAACTCTTACAACATCACTACTGGAATTCCCCTGACACTTACATGTGGTCGCCGGTCAACCCCAAAAGGATCAGCAAAACAAAATTTTAGAAAATGTTTAAAAATGCACAGGATACTTTACATCTTAATGACAGCTTGCAATGAAAACGTTAATTTTTATTTGCCAGCCGTAACAGCAAGCGGAATAGGCGCTGAGATCATAGCAATTTTTATGATATTTCGAATGTTTCGTCAACTTGAATTGCTACTTTATCTTACCATGTGCTTCACGTTAGGATTTATTACGATATTAATAATATTTTTCTGTCATCATGCATCTTTACCTGCTATCTATTCGGAAGAAATGATCCACCTTTTAAAAAGTAATAAGGATATCATGTTGAGGAGAATTGAAAGGAGAGAGGTAATGTCCATGAGGGCGGTTGGATTTACGTTGGGCCCCTTCTTTCAAGCAGAGAAAAGCACAGCTTTGGATATATTAGGAACAATTTTGGTTAATTCAACTAATATGCTAATAACATTTAGGGGTTAATTTTTAGAACATTTTCGGCACTGTAGAAATTTAAGAGAATGTAATTTTCGATAGAATCAATAATGATCAATTATTTACTGACTTATATGTTGGATGGGATATACAAAAATATCATACTATTGATTTACTGTAATATGTTGAAAGAAATAAAAACTGAAATACCTGAGTATTTGTATTCGCATTGGTTCAGTCCAGTAATGCTATACTTGATATATGACAATAATTGCTTAATTATAAAATTGGATAAATCCTTTTAAAATGACAAACCAATTTCCCTTGTATTTTGCATTGATAAACATGCACATGTAATTTGAAATTTTCCAAACCTAACATCCAGCTTAAACTTTTGGTACAAATTTCTAGAATAATCAAAGTTAATCTGGGAAAACTACAAGTATTTCCGTTTTACCATAATCATTCATGTTCCACAAATAGCATGAATCATGTTCACTGCATAAACCATGTGGTGCACATGTACACGAGGTAACCTATCGCTGGTATCAATTCTGCGACAAATTTGTGATGATGACTGATGACGCAATAACATTTAAGTGTTGTCCTTCACCGTTCGGTACAATCAGTTTGCCCATTTTATTCAGCAGAAGCTTCTCTGTTTAGTACGGCTTCGACACAGGTACCTTAAATAAATCTTATCAGAATTTATTTTTTATCCAATAATTCTGATAAAAATACGTTACAATCTCATAACCACTAGACTGCAACAAAATTTTATTGCAACCATAAAAATAAAAAACCACACGTAACAAAACTTAACTTACATTTATAGGAAAAGAAATGTTAAATTCAGTATGAGCATCGGACAAGCATCCATCAACGTAACTATTGCTCTGCAGCATATGTTTCAACTGCCTATCCACTACGACATAAAGCTCAATCGGTTGGTAATACATAAGCGTTTAAAGAAAGGAAAACCATGGAAAATGGTTATTTGGAATTTTCAGAAAGTTCTTGGTTTGCTAATGGGAAATATTATACCAGCACTGCGATTATACCAAATTTGGACTAGTGATTTACCCGTCAACGGTGAGGAAGTTGCCGTTCTCAGTTTTGCATTTGTAATCGCACTGGAACATTTCGCGTGTTGGCATGTGTTGGACTCGCTTAATATACCCACTCAATATTATGCAGATGTCACATCCGACTTGTATAATCTTGAAGGTGTCCAATATATGGGATTGCCGTGGCCATTTTCCACTCGCATTCCAGAATTTCCCGAATTGGCTGGATATGGATTTTCTGGCGGAAGTTTAATTTTTCCTGTAGCTGGTTTTCTATTTCCGTTTTTACGAGATTACGACCCAGGAAATCTAACGTTGCGATTTTTCTTCCCGGAATTATCAGCCATATACCGAAAATGTATTTCAAGCGTCGTTACAGGATTTGCTGTCATGTATGGTGTTGTGATTCTTATTGTTCAAATTTTGCTGATTTTGACATGCTGCTCGATTTTCGAAAACATTTCCAGGGAAAATCTTTGCATAACTTTGAATAATGGCAGGAAAATTTCCCGAGGAGAGGTAGACATCGTTTACAAATTCATTGGTGGTTTTCGTGCCGCAAATAGAATGATTACGGAGAAAAAATCTAAGAAAATATTTCGCCTTGGTATTTCAAAATCCAGCAACACAATTATCGGGTTTTCCATGGGAATTTCATCAAACCGCAGTAGAACTCAAGAAATGTCAGCAAAGGAAAATTTTTACGAACGCCTAAAAATACATCAACAGCTCAACATGTTAATGACGGCTTGTAATGAAAACGTGAGTTTTTATATGCCGGCAGTAACAGCCGCCGGAATGTTGGCAGACGTTATAGCTATCTTCATGCTTATTCGAATGTTTCACCAATTAGAGCTGTTATTCTATTTAACAATGTGTTTTACTTTAATATTTATTACAATACTTATTCTGTTTTTCTGTCATCATGCATCATTGCCTGCGATTTATTCGGGTGAAATGATTAAGATTTTTAAAAATAATAAGGAAATCATGTTAAATAAAATTGAAAGGAGAGAAGTGATGTCAATGAGGGCGGTAGGATTTAAGTTAGGCCCTTACTTTGCGGCCAAAAAGAGCACAGCTCTTGATATATTAGGTACAATATTGATTAATTCAGTAAATCTGCTAATGACGTTTTAGAAGTGTTTAATGTTGGTTTTATTTCTAGCTAATAAATTAAATGACAAGATAATCCACAAATCATAGATAATGCTGATTATTCGAGCATTTGTTTATTTTGGTATAGCATAGTTTCGTGTATGGAAATATTTTAGTCATTTTCTGAAATTTTATTATTTGTTTTATTATGTTGCTTCGAAACTCGTAGAATCATACCTGAAATGTTCATGTAAGTTTTAATCTGGGCGCAACTCAGAATGCAACGAAGTTATTTAAAGCGGCGAATGATAAGTGTTTCAACATTAACTATGTACAATAATCATTGTATACACAAGCGGCCTTTTGAACACTAAATTAAATCTGGGTTCAAATTTCAGCTATGATTATGGCAAAGGACACGAAGTGTAATTATGACAATGCTTATAATTAAATATTGAACACAAAATGGAATCATAAAAGCAAGCCTTAAAATTTAATTCTTCGTATATTTTATATCAAAATTCAAAAAGTATGATTGTCTTAAATAAAATAATATATTACATTTGCAAACCATTGTCCACAGAGAAAAATAATTCCACGCTAATGGACAAATTTTTTTCCACATTTTAAGCTGGAGTGTGTAGGCGGAGAAAAAAACTCCGCATTGAATTGGCCATCATATAATATTTACCATTTAAGAACTATTGATATCTGGTAAAAATATGGTAATAACAATCCTATGATGTTATATTCGTATTGAAACTACTGCTCCCTTTTATTTTATGTGGATATTTGGATATATGTTTGAATTTCAGATAAAAGCAAGGTTTTATATTCTTTAAATGCAGAACTGTTCGAATTAACTTCCTACATTTCTCTTTAGGAACTATCTTTGCATTACAAGATATACTAATTTTTTCCAAGAAATGTAAAAAATTTTATAACTCGGGGATATACGTAAGTTAATAACCTTGTAAGTTGTTCAAACTCGGTTAAGCTTTTAGTAAGATCTGAATAATGAATGAAGCAGTGGTAATACCGTCAAACAAAAAGTTAAAATGAATCCAGGATTTTCCAAAAGAAATATACTTTATCATTTGAAATACCATGTCAGTTTCATTCCTTTGGTTATAGTTGAAGTAGCCACTGAGTTTTTTCTGCAGCTGCAAATCAATCATCTACGTAGTACAACAGCCGTGGTAATACAAAATAGTCGAATTTTCTCCAGTAAAGAGCAATCAGTTTTACAAAAACAATTAAAATAGACAAAATTAGCAACGTTTTTACAACAAAAGACAGCCTGAAAAAATGAGCACCGGCCCGGCATCCATAAACGTCACTGTTGCTCTGCAACATATCCTGCAACTGCCAATCCACTACGACATAAAACTCGACCGATTCAGAACAAACAAAAAATTAAGGAAGGGAAAGCCATGGAGGATGGGTTTGTGGAATTTTCAGAAACTTTTTTGCCTCATTCTGGGAAACCTAGTTCCAGCACTACGATTATACCAAATGTGGAAAAGTAGTTCTCCCGCCAACGGCGAGGAAGCTGCAGTTCTCAGTTTCGCATTCGTTATATCACTGCAACATATTGCTTGCTGGAACGTATTGGACTCAATAAATATACCTGCTCAATATTATGCAGATGTTACCTCGGATTTGTACCAAATGGCAGGTGTTCAATATATAGGATTACCGTGGCCATTCACTTCCCGAATTCCGGAATTTCCCGAATTGGCTGGATACGGGTTTGCTGCGGGAACTTTTATCTTTCCCTTGGCTGCTTTGGCATTTCCCTTTTTACGGGATTACGATCCAGCCAATCTGACACTGAGATTACTTTTCCCCGATTTACCTGCCATTTACCGAAAATGCATTTCCGCTGTCTTGACTGCATTTGCTGTGCTATACGGAGTTGTGATTCTTATAGTTCAACTTTTGCTGATTTTGACATGCTGTTCCATATTCGAGAATGTTTCCAAGGAAAATTTATTCTGCAGCGTTAATGGTGGACGTAATAATATCAAGAGGGAGAGAGATATTGTTTACAAATTCCTGGATGGTCTTCAGACAGCTAACCGAATGATGCGGAAACTAAAATCCTGGAAAAAAATGCGCGTTGGGATGTCAAAATCTAGCGACGCCATTATTGGATTTCCTCTTAGAGTAGCATGTGGAGAGAGCAATACTCCAGAATTGTCACCTAAGGAAAATTTTTATAAGCGTCTAAAAACTTACAGGCACCTTTACATATTAATGACAGCATGCAATGAAAACGTTAGTTTTTATATGCCAGCCGTGACGGCGACTGGAATGTTGTGCGAAATTATTGCCATTTTCATGATTTTTCGAATGTATCATCAATTAGAGTTGCTACTGTATCTTACAATGTGTTTCACCTTAGTATTCATTACAATACTTATAATATTTTTCTGTCATCATGCGTCATTGCCTGCAATATATTCGGAAGAAATAATCAATAATTTTAAAAGCAAGAAGAAAATCATGCTAAGCAAAATTGAAAGAAGGGTAGTAAAATCAATGAGATTGGTTGGGTTTGTATTGGGACCATACTTTACCGCAGAGAAAAGCACAGCTTTTGACATTTTGGATGCCATATTGGTAAATTCAGCTAACTTGCTTATAACATTTTAGGAATATATTTTAGAGTATTTGCTATACTTTACTTTTTCAAGGGAATTCAAAAGTAGAAATAATCGATTAAATTATTTCCTTAATTTTCAATGTTAGATGGTATAATAGACTAACCATTTATTGTAATTTGTTTGGAAAAAATAAATACTTACAGATTTTTTCCACACGAATTTGAATTAATGAAACTTTTTCTATAGAAAGGTTTACGATGAATCTAATAAGCATTAAGTGGTTGCGTGCTAATAATTAAATCGCTGGAGTAATAAACCGTTGCAAGTTTGAGCAATTAGATAAATTCTATTAAGCAATAAGTTAAGTGTATTATATAAGTCTATCATACTCACAACGCATGTATCATATCAAAGGTAAATGAATCAAAAAGGTAAAACGAGAATAATTGACACATGAAAACAATTTTGAAATTGTCAAATTGGATAACCTTTTAGCGGAATAATAAAAACTCTATTTCTAAAATTACATTGCATTTTTAGTCACTTGCGCAATGCTATAAAATTGCATGGGCATGTGTCTATATGTGCTCATGTAGTTTCACATCATATTAACCAAAAATCTACTGTAATCCATTGGTACAAATTCCTACAATAATAAAAGTTAATTGAAGAAAATTATTATCATTTACAAACATTTTACCAAAATCATGATCCACAAATAGTATAAAACATTTTCATTGCTTAAGCGATTCTGTGAACACGTACAAATGTTTTCAATAACCAGCATTAATTTGTAGACGATTTGTGTAAACCACGCATTAAAAGCTTGAATTTGGTAAACAAAAATAAAGTGGTATATTTCATTATCGTAGCTTAAGAGGAAGGTCTGTATGTGTTTATTCAAGGTTTATTCAAACTGTTGATTTTCATCATTTATGTTATTGCATATTTACCGTTTAGATAAACAATTTCCACCAGAGTGTATTTATCCTCAAATTTATTTGTTTCTGTTGGTGATTTCATTTAGCACAGTTCGGATTTAGAACTTGGTTTTTAAAATATTTAGACTTAAAGACTGTATTCAAATATTTTAACATATTTACGGATGACTAATTACATCATATATTTTACGAAATGGGTCAATCAATCAAAGTATAAATTCCATTTACTTGAGCATGATTATACTGGTGTATCACAAAGTTTTGAAAAGAATTTTCATCCTTTCTTTGTATTCACTATTTCCATAGTAACACATTTTGGTTTCGGGAATCACGTGACATGACTGTACCAATTCAAATATTGTATTGAATTAACACTGCCATATATTTTATCATTGTCTGCCTTCTGTAGTAATTTTGAATTTTACATAAAAACAAACCTGTATTTGCAACATGAAGTATTGCTAATATTAAGCTTGCTCACATAATATTGCTTTATGAACCCTGGCAATATAAGCTATGAAAAATATCACAGAAACGTAGAAAATCCATAAATCTGGGATCAAGCAATACAAAAACTTTATATATCGCTCAAGCAAACTTATGGAAGTCGTGAATAATAAATGCAAAAAAACCATGTTTAAAATACAAAAAAAGCAAATTCTGAATTTTAAAAATATATACTTTGGCCATTGTTAATACTAAAATAGTATCATTGGATTAGCTGTGTTCGAAGTAACTACCGAGCTTTATCAGCTGCAAAAAATAATACAGGCAGTATCAAAGTCATCAAATTTTTTACCACAAAATACCAATTAATTGTATCAAAATTGTAAAGAATAAGACAACATTTTTTCATGATAGAAAAACTGCAATAGTAACTAAGACTATATCAAATTCAAGATGAGTATTGGTCAGGCTTCAATAAATGTAACTATTGCCTTACAAAATATTTTTCAATTACCACTCCATTTTGATATAAAATCAGGTCGTTTTGTGAAACACAAAAAATTAAAGAAAAGAAAGCCGTGGAAGATGGTCGTTTGGAATTTCCAAAAAATTCTTTGTCATTATTTGGGAACCATTGTACCAGTACTTCGACTATACCAAATTTGGACAAGTAGTTTACCCGTCAACGGCGAGGAAGTTTGCGTTCTAAGTTTCACATTAGCCATGTCCCTGGAACATTTTGCTTGTTGGCATGTAATGGACTCGCTAAATATTCCCACTCAATATTATGCGGATGTTACCTCTGAATTATACAATCTTGCAGGGGTAAAATATATAGGATTGCCGTGGCCATTCTCTTCTCGTGTTCCTCACTTTCCTGAATTAGCTGGATATGCCTTCTCGGCAGGATGCTTTATATTACCTTTAGCGGGTTTATTATTTCCAGTTTTACGAGACTACGATCCAGCAAATGTGACCTTAAAACGTTTGCTCCCATGGTTGCCTGCCATGTGTCGAAAATCAATTTCAGGAATCCTGACTGGACTTGCTGTTTTGTATGGAGTTGTGGCTCTAATTGTTCAAATTCTGTTGATTTTGACATGCTGCTCCATTTTTGAAAATATTTCCCGCTACAACTTGAAATCTGTCGTGAATTCTCGGCAAAGTTTCGGTAACAGAGAAAATGATTTAGTGCACAAATTCATTTATGGTCTTCAGGCGGCATGCAAAATTGTAAGGAAAGCAAAACCTTTGAAAATATTTTGCCGTTGGATGCAAAGATCGAAGACTCCCATTATTGAATTTCCGCAAAAAATTACACATCGCCGCCCTAAAACTTCGGAAGCGTCAGTTAAAGAAAATT
>JAHZMV010006393.1:0-11520 GCA_027743765.1 Coecobrya sp. COE2
GATTAATGATTAAGTTAATCATTAATCTGATTAACAAGATTAAGATTATTAATCATAGATTACCCAGCCTTGTACTACATAATTATATATTTACTACACTGTATTATTAACGACGGAATAACTTGATATACAAGTGAAGTTGTACCAATTTTGACAACATGGATCGGATTTTTAAAACATGATCTCGACTTTGGATTTGAAATAGGTCTCTTGGAAGAACGTTTACTTCCAGAAGTACCCGAGATCAAACACTACATGTGTTACAATTTTCAGCACAAAATTCGTGTTTTTAAAACTTAAACTCTGCGATTTCAAATTTATCTCTGAAATTCTTTTTAATCCCATGAAATTCCTGTACCCATTTTCACCACGAAGTTAGTATTTTAAGACATAAAACGTATTTTCAATATTGGCCACCATCGAACAGTTTTGCGATTACAATCGATAAAATCCAAACGTTTCGAAGCGAGAGATTTAAAAAATAAGGAAAAAACCTAACTAGAGTTGTTTGACTAATATAGCCGTTGGCTAATACTATTGTGATGAATGGATGAATGCGAGGCGTTTCAGAGGGAAAAGATCCCATACAGAGAGCCCGCTGGAAAACAACTTTGGAGAGCCGCTAGAGAAGTTCTTTGCAAATAAAATTGGATAGTCCGAATGATCTGGATTTATTAATTCAATTGCTTTTTATACTGATTGAGAACAATGATTGCATGTCGCTTTAAATGATTAGATATAATATTATAATATTACCTTCTATATAATTTACATAAATTATAAGATACCATTCATTAACCTTAATTACTAGATAAACATCTAGACATGCAACATTGCCAGGATGTTCTATTTTGAGAACATGACTTTGGAATTCAAGCGATATAATTATTTTTAGAATAATTTATTTCATAATAATTTAGATGATTCTTTATTTTGATCAGCCGCCATTGATTGAGAATGCATTCCGGCTTCAACCCCCATTCAGCTGATCGATGGTCCTCTACGATCAAGATGAAATATCAAGATAAAGAATCAGCAAAATTTTGATTCGCTATTTTCATATTGTTTTTTCATATGTCAACTTTTGACACGTCTTTTCGTTTGCATTACATCATCTGTCGTTTTGATTTGTTTCATGCGTTGCTCTTACAGTATCTCGAAGAGAGTCATAAAAGAAATCTATAGTTATAGTTGATGTATGTTATTTTAATCCTTAATAGCTATATTACCCATTACCTAATTACACATGTATGGCTTCGTGAAGAATTTCACCTCTGCTGCTTCTGGGATGGTCGCTGGATAACGATTTCTGCTGCCGTTTCATTTTATAGATATAATGAGCGTCTCATAATCGAATATCTTTTCTTGCTTTAATGAAAAGGGATGATTTAAGGAATTAGGGATTAGTAAAAAAGTTTTCAAATAGGTTATTATTAGGTAACTAGTAATGAATGGTTTTGCACCTAGCGTGAACTCTTGGACTTTTTGCTCTTAGTTTCTTGAGTAGTTTTCTAATTATTGCTGTAGAGCTTTTCAATTTATTTGGGCGAGCAAATCTTCTTCAGTTTGCTTGGAGCTGTTGTTGAGTTGAAATCTTTCCTTCTATACTTCTTTGAATAATTTGGAATTTTGTTTTCCAGTTGACTTTTTTGTAATTCTTGAAGTGTTAAAATGGCTGGCAGTGCTTTGAAATGTGTTTTACTAGCTGTTGTAGTAAGCTCGGTTTTGAGCTACTCAAATTTTTTTCGGAAAAAAGATTTCTTGTAGGGAGTCAATTGGAGTGGTGCAAACGATGTGTTGGGGCATGAGATGGAAACGTGTTTTCGGTTTATCCATATTTCTCGCTTAGGTTAGTAATTTTGAATTTAGTGAAAGATATTTTATCATGCTTACTCTTTCTAGTATTTTGATACATGTAAGGGATAGCATAATTTTCATTTGTTGGGTTTAACTTTTCACAGGGAGTTGTCTTCTGGCTGTTTATCGAGGAAGGAGGTTAAAAATACGAATATTCTCATGTCTCAGTGTTCATCGCGTTAAATGAAACGGATTGTGATAGGAGAGTGAGAAAGCAAATTTTCTTTGAAGGAGATTTCTCGGAAATTCCGGGTAAGTATTTTTTTGTTTTCTTGATTTTCCAATTATTAATTTTCCTTGTTGTTGAATTAATTATTGTTTCAATTAATTTTTCATCGTTAGTGACTTTCCGTCAAGAAGTTTATAAAAGCAGGGATTCAATTAAGAAGTTTCCTTTCGAATTGGAGAAAGAAGAACTGCCATTGATCGAACAATTTTCGCTTGAAGATGCAAATATTGAAGGCAAGGGTCGCGATGAGTAAAGTTGTACGAGAAGAAAGTAAGTAGTTAAAGTTCACTTTTCTTTTTATATGGAGTTTGGTGGTGATTTTACTTTTTGTTTAAGGAACGAAGTCATTAAAGGAATTTTATTTATTTTTTCTTATTTAGGAAATGGAAATAAGGTGAGGAATTAACTGTTGAAATACAGAGAACATATGATCAGCGGAGATGTGGTGTCTGTGGATGGTATGGTCATCTCCTTGATGGTGGTGAATTGTTTTCTGTTATTTTAAATCACTTGAAAATTTTGTCACTTGAATGTTAAACTTGTAATGATACCTCTTAATTATAATTTCTAATTTATTAGTATAATTAATGATTATTATGTTGGTTGATTGATTTTTAAAGATATGAATTCCTTATCCTAATTGTTAAATGTAAAAAAAATATTTCTTCTCCAAGTAATTCATAATTGGTTTTAATTTTAATTTGTAAAAGTTAAATTGTATCAAATTTCAGTAGTTGTAAAAATGTTTATGTTAAATAACGTTTAGTAATACATTAACATTTAATTGTTGAAGTTATAATATTGATCTTATTTGTGTGTGATCTTATTTGGAGCCTTAATAAATATAATATGTAGCAGCAACGAATGTAGCAAAAAGACAGATGTATTCACTTAGTATAATGACATGGGGTCATTCATATTAACTGTTAATACGTGTTAATCAGTTGTCATCTGAATAAGCTGAAAGAATGAAATAGACATGTTTTAATATATTTCAGTAATAATATGAGAAGCAATTTTTGGTGCATTGCGTGATGCCTATATTCAGTGCATAATAAATGATTTATTCTACTGCTACTTACGTACATAAGCTATTTTACAATTAAGGTAGGTTATGTTGGTTGCATAATTTACTTGCATTAGAGTTCAATGCTTCGTTTATGAATTTAATAAGCGTGCATTTTTCTATGTCGGTCAGTGAAGTGCATATTGAATGGATTGCGTGCTTGAATCGGATAGCTTGCATTGCATGAACTTGTGAATGAAAGAGTTGAATATGTGCTTTACGCTAGAGTAACTTTGCTCTGCTCGCGATCAAAACCGATCACAGCTGCGTGCGTGATGATGATGATATCGTGCGCGAGAGAAAAGGAGCGTACAAGCAAGGAAAAAGAGAGAGACGTAAATACAAATTTTACATAGCGTTTGGTTTGAACATCACTACGGCTTCTTCCCTTCTGAAAAAAAGTGTGTCCCACACTACGCCTATTGGGTCTTAAGGGATGTGAAACAAACACAACAAGTAAAGGGAAATAGGTGGTAGGAGGTTACGAATAACAAGAAAAATGTAAAGAAATTTCGTGTGCACGTAATATACTAAGGTCGGATGCAATGGTGCGATCTACATAATATTTACAGAGAAAATGCATGAAATGAATACTCATGAATTACCAGTAAATGCAATGGTAGAATGTCAATACTAAGTCAACGTAAGTTAATACTGAATGTAATGACAATCACGAAGATGCCTAACTAATTATAGATATGGTTATGAACTAAATATTTATTTACAAATCGGAAGAATTTATTAGTTTACTTAAGAAACATACAACAAATATGCAATAACTTTTAGTCAATATATGTATTGAACTGGAGTGAACTGTTTGCTTATCAGTCTAGGGTCTCCCAAGGATTTTCTTTACTTAAATGCTACTTTTATCGAAATATATGCCATGGGCTTACACTAATTGACTGCTCTTCTTCAAGAAGTATCTTTAATAATAACTGTCAATAGTTTTTACAACTTCGTACGTTAATACCAAAATACTTACATTTAATGCGCATAACTTTACTAACTGTTGTCTCATGATTCATGTAGGTATACATAAAGTACGATACATGTTGCTAGCTGGACATGAGCGATAATGCCTTGTAACTTTGCTTTAATTTTTTATTATTTATAACTGTCTATTTAGGACTTGCATTATGATAATCACTGTGGCAATTAAACAGAATCTGTATCAGTATCTATGTTACCTGAACTGTTCGACCGTGTCAATCGAAAGTAACACCATCTACCACCAGAATACAAAGACACATGGCCATGTACACTCAGTAGTCAAAATGTTCGTGATGGATACATAATGTATTAGTAACGTCATGTAACTTAGTTATTATAGAATTTTTTAACAGTAAATTAACACGCGTTAGAAAGCTCAGATTCTCCTCTATTTATTACTGTATTACTTTTCTGAAAATATATAAAATAGGCAATACAACAGGATGGTTTACTGAAAGAAGCGAATATTTTTTTGGACAAAATAGTTCGTGATCTGGAAAAAATCGATTTAACAAGGCATTGATTATGAGTCTGACTACCGTGCCAATAAATAACAGAAGATACAGATTTATGCATGAATTCTACAAGTTTTGGTATTACTGGACTACCATCGATCGTTTAGAAATATAATTTATTTATCTATATTGGGGAGGCAACATTTTTGGATACAAATGAGCCGCATGAGTTCATTCGACATGTTATAAATAGGGTTAAAGATGTCAGACTAGTCAATTACTTTAGGATGGTTGTTATTGAATCAAAATTGCGTTACTATAGCGGCTTAATGGCGTCTTAGGGAACGTAGTATATGAAATTCTGGTTTCGTCCCAAGTTTTCCCGTGAGGATTTCAAATTTTTAGTATGAATTCGCAGGGTACTAGGACTGTACGTATTACAGGGACAACCGCAAGGGATTTCTACACCTCTGGTAATAAAAGATCCCAAATCCATCAGCAACCATAGAAGTTACGAACCAAGAAACAAACATTTCGACAATTGAATAACTGGTCTAAGCTAAAGTTATTCAGTATGAAGCACCGTATTTTGATGAAACTAGTCCAAATGTGTCAGCCTTGGGTAGAAACTATGTCATAGGTTAGAGTGAAGCCTTTGGACTCGTTACCGACAAACAAAGACAAGTTTAATTAAAATACGGTGATCTATAGTGATGGCCTTCAGCTTATACCAATTAGCCGCGTGTAGATTTGTTTCTTTCTTCGTCCGTAACTTTTTTGGTTGCCGATGGATTAAGGATCTTTTAATACCACATATGTAAGAATCTCTCACCATGGTCCTTGTAACACGAATCTCCACATTAAGCCACGAATTCACACTAAAATTTTGAAATCGTCGCGAGGAAACATTGGGCGAAGCAAGAATTTCTTATACTAAAATCCCTACGAAGCAGTTAGACCCTTAAAGTAATGTAATTTTGATTCATTAACAATCAGTGTGAAGTAATTGACAGGTCTAACACCTTTAACACGATTAAAAACATGTCGAATGAACTCGAACGATTCATTTGTGTCCAAAAATGTTGCCAACAAAATATGGATAAATAAGTGATATTTCTAAAGGATAGATGGTAGCCAAGTGATACTGGAACTTGTAGAAATCATGCAACAATGTGTATTAGTGGTTATTGACAGGAATAGTAGTCTGATTCATAATTAATGCCTTGTAAAAACATTTTTTTTCAGATCACGAACTATTTTGTCCAATAAAATATTCGCTTCGTTCAGTAAACCATCCTGTCGTATTGCATATATTATATATTTTCATAAAAGTAATACAGTAATAAATAGAGGAGAATGGGAGCTCTCTAACCCGTATTAATTTACAGTTAAATATTCTATAATAACTAAGTTACATAATGTTATTTAGACATTAAGTACCCATCACGAACATTTTGATTACTGACTGTAGTTACACAAAACCTGAGTAGATGGCACGGTACCACACATTCCTAACACACACACACATGCGCATTGAGCTCTGTCCTGCCGGTGCAGTGCAGAAGCGGGCTGCAAGCCAGCAACTCCTGCTGTCTCCCTGCTGCTACTGCAAACAAAGTAATACCAACTGCTTAAAAACTTCACCTTATCATCATCCATCCACTTTAATTATTTTTAGTTGTGTTGTACTGGCCAAAGTTAAATATAAACGGTTAACGTAGTTAATTGAAAGTGTCGTTAATATTTAATTACTAAATACTACCGAGTGTACGTCTTCAATACATTTTAATAATTATTTTTTTGGTTTTACAGTTGAGGAGCCCACAGAAAGCTTTCATCCTTCCTCCATCACCTAACAACCTGGCTAAACTGACAGTGGCTTTAGTTTTTAATTAAAGTAATGTAAATTGCAACTCGGTTTAATTTTTAATTAGTAAGTACTACCGAGTGTACGTCTTCAGTACATTTTAATAATTATTTTTTTGATTTTACATTTGAGGACCCCACCGAAACGTTTCATCATTCCTCCATCACCTGGCAACCTGGCTAAACTGACAGTGGCTTTTGTTTTTAATTAAATAATGTAAGTTTCAACTGGGTTTAATTTTTAATTAGTAAATACTACTGAATGTGCGTCGTCAGTAAATTTTAATAATTATTTTTCTGGTTTTACAGTTGAGTGCCTCCTACTACCACCAATCTCAACATCCATCCTCCACCACCGGATATTCTGGCTAAACGGACAGTGTCTTTTGTTTTAAAGTTGCTACCGCGTTGAGTTTTTAATTAATATTACTGGACTACATTTTAATAATTACTTTTTTGGTTTTATAGTTGAGGACCCCCTTCACCAATCCACTCTCCACCACCGAATAACCATGATAAACGAAGTGTTGTAATAAAGTAAATTGTAACCGGGTTTAATTTTTAATTACCAAATACTACTGAATGTTTGTCTTCGGTACATTTTAATAATTATTATTTCATTTTAATAGTGCGAGGCCCCAACTACTCCAAAGGTACCCATCAAAATGTCGCATTCTAAACAACAGATGGTTCTGGATCGAAAACCACTTACTCCTTCGTCTTTATACAACACGCCGGTTTTAACCGAGCATTTTGATAGATTTTGCACGAATTGAAGTGGAATCATTGAGAATTTTGCACTCCAGAGAAATATCCGAATCAAAAATGTTCCCGATGTGCAGAAGAAGTCGAGGATTTAGACAAATCTGCTGGACTATACCGAAGATGTGTGAGGTGCTGCTTTTCGTCGTTGTAAGATAATTTTATACATGAGTATCCGCTTCTAGGTAAAGGGTGGGCAAATCGATTTACGTGATACGTGATCACATTTTGATAGGTACGCAAAAATTCTGTTACATGTGTGGGTGATTTTGGTAAACCTTCAAGATTGGAATCGCCTTGAATGCTCAAATTCGGGAGTCGGTCAAACGGGAATTAGATTCGCCTTCATCATCGTCCCAATCATGCGTCAAGGACGGAGATTGGTCGCCATCCTATCAGGGTGTTCCTCCATCATCATAAAATGCTTCTGATATGCAAACTATTTCTGGCGTAGCGTCTCCTTCATCGGAAAAGTCTACTGATACGCAAACTACTTCTGGCGTGGCGCCTACTGATTCGACTGACTAATTCATGTACTTTTTGAACGAACACAAGATGATGACTATGTTAGTTATGGATTATTTATTAGTATTAGGCTAGATTAAATATGTAACTAAAGGGCTGTTTATACAACCCATGTACTTTTTGAACGTAATACAAAAAGAAGATGAGAGTGAATAAAAGTGGCACGATTCTGTTCTTTTTAATGATTCCAGCAAGTATTTTTAACAAAATTATATTATATTTTATGCCATTTTATTGAAGTCTTGTGGTGGTATGGTGTACCAAATAAACGCACATAATTGGATGACCTTCCTTACCTGAATTTACTCTCAACACACACGGTAATTAATTCGATTATAAATTAAACTGATTGTTTTTGAATGAAAATTAATTAGAGTGCCAAAAAATAAGTGAATTCAAATTAATCGATCGGTTTTATGATGATCACAAGATGAGGAAGGTTGTGGGCTTGCAGGATGACTGACTAAGGACAATCCAATGTATTTATTTCTTTTAACTCTTTCCTTAATTTTTGCATTTAGTCTGTCTTTTCTTTTCAATGAACCTAGGTGGTTCAATTAGCGTACGCTAGCTGGAGTTCCTAGTATTAATATATGCGTAGAAATGAGAGACGCTATTGATCAAGGAGCTCTACTCAATTTCATAAGAAGTTTTTCATGAACTGGTTTTGTTGCGATTACGCAAAGAGGCTTGGATGAGAGGAACTTATGATTTTAGTCAAATCAGCCACGAACCAAGTCTTATAATGAACCAAGATAACTGTAATATGCATACCTAATTAACTGTCTTAACGTTGACCTCGTCAGTTTGACGTAAGAGAGATAATAGGCTTAAGATTTAAATTTTTGACTGAATTTAATCTTATGAGAGCCGAACAATTTCTTATCGGATCATATTTTAATAATGAATGAAATGAATGGGATTAATACCACGAATATATTTATTTTCCAAAACATATGGGAGTAATTATGGTGCAAGTCGGTTTGAGTAATATTTCTGATGGTACTGATTATGCTTGAAATGCATGAACGTAATTTAATACATTTTACTGATACTTGCTTAAACGTGGAGAAGATAAATATTACGAACCCAATGGTTAATATCGAATACCGTAAATTTCCCGGTATTAGCATCTCTCTAGTATAAGCAGCTTTCTAGTCTAAGCCCTCCCCTGAACCCAATTTTTTCAAATATAAGCAGCTCTCCGGTATAAGCAGCTGTCTATACTAGAGATTGATTCAAAATTCATTTTAAGGTCATTTTAATGTGTTTATTGTCTTATACTTTGTAACTCGAGCAATGCTGGATTTCAAATCTGTACTTAATAACGTAATTAGCGAAAATAGTTAGAAAGGATAATTAAACTGGAAGAATAAATCGACATAGAGTAAGTATTTGAAGATGAAATTGTCACTAAAAATGAAAAGTAGGGAACTGGAACATGATTTTATTTACTCCGATGCGTTTATAATGCATGTCTGTATGGATTACATTAAAAAATCGATACAGATTTCAAAATAAAATTGTCATCTGTGAATAAAACACCACATTTTTTATCAAAAAATTTCCCTAAGAAATAGAAGCAACTCTCTAGTATAAGCAGCTTTCTTGTATAAGCCGTTACTTTGAATGTCATGATTTGAATATAAGCAGCTGCTTATAAAGGGAAATTTACGGTATTTAAAGATTACCTGTATCTTAGCAGATATAAAAACTGTCACAAAATGCCCCATCTTTTTACGCGTTATGTCATCCTTTAAAAAATATTGTAAGTTATGTGGTTTATTGGTGAGAGGCTGAGTGTTGCTTGTTACACTCAGCCAACTCACATCTAGAATTATTTTGGCATGGTCATTGCGGCATGTTGCTGCACATGATATTCTGTAAAGCATGTTCTCCTCGTGAAGAAGGAGGATAAATTTTTGGGAACTTGATATTTGGGCTCCGACCAAGACGGTCACAAGAAAAGAATTGGGAATAGTTTTTGGGCAATAAATCTCCTTTTGGGAAATAAAAAGTAATAGTTTCCTAGTTGGAAACCTTGTTTAAGCTTTCGTGTTTTTGTGTCCTTTGGGTTTATTTCAAAAACCACCACCTCACGACAATTAACACTCAACCAGGCAGTTGTTAACCGGCAATTAAAACTCTGATAACCTTATAACTAGAGTTTTTATCACCACCTCCTCATCAGTTCATCTATCAGTTCACAATCCTCAGCTTGCTCATCTCACTAGCAGAAAAAAGCACGTCTCATAGCACCCCAGTCAGGCCTAAATCTTGCGATCCGAATCTGCACCCCTCCGGCTCGGGATAACTGACAATTAGGCTAGCTTCGGGCACCTGAAAACGCTCATTTACCCCACAGAAACTATACCAGTCTCATCCTGAATTTCGGGTATATGTGGGTGGACAACATGACTCACACTTCTTTGTAGTTTTTGTGTTGGAAGGTTCCACTCATCCAAATGTTATTAAAAGGATACAAGGTCTACAATTATCGGGTATTTGGAATTGGTGGTCAAATCGTGTTAATGAGACAAGTTCATTTACGCCAGTATTGAAGGACACCAGTCTAAAACCACCAACTATGCAGGGAAATGTGTGGATGATATTTGTAATTTGGTTTATGGGACTTTTGATTTGTTTAATGTTGTTTATTTTAGAGAACCATTTATTTATTTCCGATAGCATTATGCAGCTTTGTAAACAGATTACGAAGTTCATTATATATCTTTATCAATTTTTGTATAGTTGCTACACAGTATTGGGGAATAAGATGCTCAAATATTTAAAGAATCATTACAAAATTAATAATACAATAATATCTGTTAATTAGTTAGCTTAAAATTAAGAAAAAAATTGACTCAACACTTATATCTAAAAATTTAATTTTTACATTGATTGTCAAATATGAGTCACAATATGGCGTCATAAAATTAAACCAATACTTGATAGAGATACATAATTTCTGCACAATCTAAAATATTTCAGTGCAACTATAAATTAACGCATTTGTTTTGATTAGTTACTACAAGTAGTAAAAATATATCTCCACAGATTTTAATTGTAAATATATTTTTAAAATTTCAAGTTACACACATATTAGAAATATAAATCTTTCTACACATTGGGTAGCATAATTAGTGTTAATTAACAAATTACTTTTGCATACTAGCATACGTTAAAAATGGGTTTATAAATTTGACATAAACGATTAATGGTGACATATTACTATGCTATATTTCATCATAACATAATTCAAAATTACAATAATCCAGCCAATTTTTAGGTAAACTAACAGTAAAATCTAAGTGGGAAAGTGTTGAAAACAATTTTTAAAGGAGACTCATCCCAGCAGTTTCTGTAATTGAGAACCTTGCCGGTGTCAAGGATTTAGAATTCTGCCATCAATCTTCCACTTTTCTGCCATCTCCTCAGAAGGCTGCAAAATTCGAAAGAGAACCCGGCTAAATGGAAACTTGTTAATTAAGTACAACAGGCTTAACTAATGTAATTTGACAACTTGCAGCTTAACAAGAATTAACGACTTTACTAACCCAAAAATAGCGATGAAAATCCAACGTTTGTAGCTGCGGCATCTTTGAAAAGGCAAAGTGAAAGGAAATGTCAGATATAAGCGGGACCCGGCCATAGTTGAATCCATCCACAAGTGTGAAGCTACGCAACTCTTCAAATAATTTTTAATGTAATAAGTTAGAAAATACGGTTAATATAATTCTGCCTGTGTAATGGATAATGATATTAAA